>VXAC01007103.1:890830-903081 GCA_013399225.1 Rhipidura dahli | reverse complement strand
AAAAAAAAAAAAGACAATATATTCAGTGTCTGAATACTAAAAAATAATAGAATAGAACATTTTGGATTTTATGGGCTTGCTTTACTTCTGATGTGTCACAAAAACAAGCTCCACAGCAATGTTTTCATGAGGTCATTATTAATAAACTTACATTTTAAAAAAGCATTTCTAGAATTATGTTATTCAATCCTTTGGAAAAGTTTATCTTTTGAAAACTTCACCTTCAGTGTCATATCCAGCAGAATTTAATCCTTTATAATAGTGATGCCTGATTTCTTTTCTCTTTGTATCTGCATGTCAGCAAGGGATTTCGATGAAGGCATAAAAGACTGAAATACAGGTGAAGTTACAGGGGAAAAAAAGCTCCTCATCACAGAGCTAAGTTTATTCTAAAAGTATTTCCCTACAGTAGAAAAGTAATGAACAAAACATCAAATGAAGCATGGGATATATGGAATTTACTCATCTAGTTAATAAACAAATAAATTACCAACAGGTAAATAAGATGGTGTTTTAAAAATGGTGTGCAAGAAAGGAATGGAGGCAGATGTCAGAAGCTGTGTGATTTACATTGTGCCTCTCACTGGGAGTTTTGATGTCTTGGACAGTATGTCTCTGTCAGGGTTGTGAGGCATGCAGCTGTTTTTAGCTAAGAAGGCCTGTTAGATTTGAGCACAGAGGAGAATTAGGAATCAAGATCTTATGGGTCATAATTTTCAGACCCGAGATTGGCTCTCTCAGTTGTGTTGGACATCTTGTTTATCTGATGACCATTAAAAAAATCCTTAAAATAAGGCATGCATTTTGTGTAACTTTCAATTGTCATTAGTAGGACATAGCAGGAGTATATTTAGCCCACTATTTTTTAGTTTCATCAGGACAAGAGGAAGGCCTCATAAAAGGTTACTTTAAATACTGTATTTAAGGACAAAAAAGAAGAGAACATTTTTACAAGGAGTTAAGCAGCAGGTTTCAGCTGCATCATTCACTTTAAATGATCTTTTGTAACAGGAGACAAAACAGGAAAGGTCCCCTCAGAAGTGGTACCACACTATTTTCATGTTGATAGCAATAAGTGCTGAGAGCAGAGTACATTCTTGGTAAAATCAATGTCTGTGAAGGGGAAAAAAATAAAAAAAAAAAGGCAAAAAAAAGCAGCACAAAGGCTTCAGGATTTATCCTTTAAGTGTTTCTCCAGGAACAAAGCTGTAGCCAGCAAGGGCAGGAGCAGTGGCCAGGAGGAAGGAGGTGGACAATGGAAGGGCTATCGCAGGGTGACGCTGGTATCGCAACAGGAAGAGCATCAGGACAGAACATCTTCATTAATTCTATCATGTATCTGCTTTCTTAAATCTTCTTGTGTGTTCACTCAGCCTTGATCCCATTCTGTGATATTGTTGCAAATTTATAGTAAACATCTCCCTTCAGGATAAGGAGAAAGAGATAAGCCTGAACGGTAAAAGAAATTAAAATAAAAACAGCAAATAGCCCAAAACCTACTACAACAAAATAAAACAAAAGAATGCCAAAACAAAACAAAAAACAAGAATCCCAAAACAAAGGGAAGAAAGGCTTGGCTCAATAGCACCTGACACCGACAGTCACAAAACTGATACAATATCACCAAATTACTCCAGTCCTCTTTCACTAGAGAAATCTCTTTTCCTTTCTTCTTCAGCAAAACCTTTCCTCAGAATAATTATTAAGGCAGGCCTTGGGAACTGTGTTCATTTCAGAGCTTTCATTTTTAGAAAGACTGTTTAATATTTATGTAAAGCTCATGTTAAGTTTATGCACCTGTCAAAATACTAAATTATATGATAGTGATTGCAAAATGAGCTATTTATCAGACAGATGTCTCTACCAAACCTGGCATACACAGATCTGGAGGGGCAGGTTTTCCCCTGCCACAGGGAACTGGAGCTTTATTTATGTCAGGGGGGATGTGTTTAACCCTGCTGGCTCCCAGAGCTGCGTGGGCTGAAGGAGCTGTGCCTGAGAACGCCCCGACCACCACGGGAGATTAATAACTTTTTTTTGGCTAAAGGCTTGTGAAGCACAGGTAACTATTCTGATGTACAGCTTACCTTCATGTTTCCTACAGTGCTCTTCAAAAGTTGCCTTGTTTTGGTATCAGGTGGCTGCTTTCTCCAGCTGTGGTCTTAGGAGTGACAAAATAATGGGAGTATATGTTTTAAGGTGTTCTCCTGAAATAACTCTATAATCAACAGGATTGTAGAATAATGGCCAGAGGTGTTAAAGCCTGATATCAGCCAGCTGTAAATTGGGGCTGAAATGTGCTGTTTGTCACTGCTGGGAATAGGTCAGAGTGTCAGGAGCCCGCGTGAAGGGGCAGAGCTCGAGCAAAAGGTCAGAGCAGGAGAGGATGGAAATGTGACAAGCTGAGTAACACAGGGCAGCAGTAATACCACAACCCATAGGCAGCTTAAGCAGTTTGCTGTAACTTTCACCAGGTGTCTCTGAACTTGTGCCATGCATTTGTTGGGGTTTTGCAGGGTATCCATTGGCCTTGGCTGCCCCACTGAGAGATGCACAATGTAGTGTTCTATTTTCACCTTTAATGAACAGTTCCTGTGCCTCAGAAACCCCTGCATGTACGTGTTAAAAAATAAGTATGGTGGTCCTGGACTTTAGATACTTGGATCTGGCATCTAGGAAACAGCACCTTCCTTGCAGCAAGGCTGATCTCACAGTATCTCAAAGTAAAATACAAGGTCTCTATGTCCAAACTAATCTTGTTCCATTTTTTATTTTCTTAAAAAAAAAAGGTATCTATTTATGAAGAATAAGCTACACGGGCTTCACTCTGCTTTGGAGAGAAATTCTTTGTAAATATGACTAAGACACTCTAATCCTAGTTATAATAAACTCCACTGATCTGAGCAGGTGTAGATCACAGTTTCTGCTTTTTAGCAGTGCAGTGCTTCCTGCATGATCCATGGAGCAAAATTTCTCACACTGAGAGGAGAACAAGAAGAGGGAGAAGGTAAAATAACTGAATTCCTCCCTTGAATGCAAATCCATACCAGTTTGCTGCTAATCTCCCTTGAATAGCTGTGCACTCAGAAACTAAGAGGAAGCTAGCAGCCAGTATCTGGCTGACAAATCACCCCCTGTATGATCCAAACAGCTTGGCAAATAACTGGTAAATGTATGCAGTTGTTTTTAATAAGTCCTCAAATTCAAAAGCCATTAGGGAATTTTGCAGAATTACTGAAATATATTAGCATAACAGAAAAAAATATACTGCAAATCACTTGTGTGTACTGTGTAGCTGTACTCATTACAGTTACTTAATATGTGTGTTAAATACATTGGGGAGAGAAATAGTTTTTTTACTCAGTTTACATTTGTTTTGGTTCTGTGTGATGGATTATGAATTACTGAGCTAGTGATATACCTATGGAAAAATACAATGCAGTAGATGTCTAATTATGACCTGAAGTGAAAATGAATTATAACTCCGCTTGATACTTCTTATGATTTGCTGCATTATAAATAGGAGTGATTTATTATTGTTTCACCTACTGCTCTGCTAGTGATGGATCATAATAGTAGATCATCATAAGTTTGAAATCAGAACAGAGCTGGTTTTTCTTCCATATAATTCAATTTTAACTCCACTACTGAGGTTGTTGAGTATCACAATCTATCTACTTTACATTACATTTTATTAGAAAGAAGATAGTTAATCTATCTGGTAGCTGTTCATTACTAACATCTGTTTATGAGACTTCTCTATTAAACTGTCCAACATACCTTTTGATAGCCTCATTACATTTTCAACATGACCCACATGGCAAGTAGAAAGAAAAACAGATGACTAAGGACCAGGACTGGAAAGCAAGCCTTCCCCTTCTGTTATGTGCTGTATATTTAAAGCAAAATTGTTGTACCATTATTGTAAAGTTTCAGATCAATATGGCCTTTGTGCCATAGTGTTCAGTGGTTCAAAAAGACTCTTCTTGTATGCATTTGGTCCTTGGCAGTGCTTTAGATTCAGTAAATTCACATATTGTGCCCCTGTTAAAGCTGTAGTGCTGGGTCTTATCCTGCCAGTCCTCTGACAGTGGTACAGGTGGGGTGAGCACCTTCCCTTCTCCTCTCAGAGAGGGTTTGCACATGCTCTCCTCTGCAGAAGGAAGCCTCTCATGGAGCAGGAGCATGCCCACCATAAATCCAGCCTGTGGCAGGTGCATGAAGCCTGAAATAATATTGACCTGTGGGAGTTTATATGTAAGAGGTTCACAAAGTCTTACCCTTGTAAGGCTCTGAGTCTCCTGGCCCTCATGCTGCCAACAGATTCCCCTCACACTGCTCTCATCATGCTCCACTTTCTTTTTGATGCTTCAGCAACCTGTGCTCCCCTGCTTGCTAAGGGTCCTGGCAGGTGGCCATGGCTGCAGCAGGAGTCTCAGTGGCAGCTAATAAAATCATTCTGTGGCGAATAAAGTCCATTCCCTAGGGAGCCCCTTCCCCAGCTTCACTGCTAGGAAGAGGAGGAGCTGCTGGATGTTTGGTGGAACAGAGCAGTCACCCTCAGCCATTGCTGTGTTTGCCATGCACAAACCCCTCACTGCTGACAGTGATGGATTCTTTTTCAACAGCCACTGCCCCATCTATGAATACAAGGCCGTGTATTTTAAAAACCTGCTTTATTTTAATTATCTTACTCATTTGGTCCAGGGCAGTGCCCAGAAACCTCCAGCTGCTTCTGAAGCTTCCTTTGGAGAGGAGGCAGGACAAGCCTCCAGAAGGCAGCTGGCAGACTGGCTGCCAGGGGTGCAGAGTGGTCACCTCAGCTCTGCCTGGCCCTGGGAGAGCCACAGCTGCTGTGGGCAGATGTGCCACCTCTGGAGGAGCACAGAGCAGCCCTGCAGGAGCAGGTGTGACTGTGTCTGCAGGACAGCACAAGCAGTGTTGTTCACCTTTGCTGAAGTACTGAACCTCAGCTGACCTTTGGGGTTTGGAAAGAAAGAGAGAGATCCAGACAGCCTGTGGTGAAGGAGTATTCATTTCTCAGATGTGTGTGTGCACCATGGTTTAAAACAGACAGTGGAAATATTGCTGAAAACTGTACTAGATGGCTTAGTCTTTATTTTTTAAAGGTTTTGAAGGATTAATTGAATATCGGATAAATTATTTTGGTAGCTAATTGTTTTCTTTGTTTAAAAAAAAAAGTTTACCCATCTTATCTCTGGCTTAACAGTTAAAAATTTGATAGCTGTCTTCTTTCTCTATCCTGTGTCTGTGAGTAGGCAGCCTGGGTTCACTTATTTGAAAGGAATTGTGTGAGCATTCTGCAGTTCATAGCATGTTTTGAAATTACTTTCTGGCTGTTTACATTTGAAAACTCGAGGTGGTCTGCCTGGACATAACACCACCACCAATTTCCCTGACATCCTGTGTAGAATACCTACTTCTAATATTTGGGTGAATGAATATTTATGATTTAAAGTGCATTTTCTCTGAATATTCTGCAACATCAGTCCATAATATTTTTCATGACTGTGTCTACCATCAACTTGTAAATGTATGGAAAACAAGCACAACCACAGTAATTGTGTGGTGGAAACGCTCGACCCCTTTTGTAACTGAGAATTTCTGTCACCCAGCAGCTGTTGGGAGACTCTCCGAGGAGGTGGATGGTGTCAGACCCACTTCCCAAGAACAAGCCACTGAGGTCTGCTGCTAATGTGCAGCGAGAACTGACACCTGGCAAAAGGAGGTGAGAATGGATTGGGACAGGGTGTCCTACCTTGGCTGCAAGGGGACTCCTAATTGCACCTGAATAAAATAGGAGCAGAAAAAGTAGTTTGCATGATGGTTCTCCCATTTTTGTGCTCTCTAGATAATGAGATGTCAGCTTCTGGAGCTACCTTTAGCATATTGCACAACTGCTAATTTCATTAAAGGGCCATGAGAAGGGAGTACATTAACCAGTCGAGGTAGTTTCACTTTTTCTTTCCCACTATTAATTCATCTAAATGTCTTAGCCTTTATATAGGAAGAGAAATATATATCAAATTGTATATCCTGCCCTTGTTTATTGAAGAAGAAGTAAATTTAAGATTCTGAAAACTTTCACAAAGGACAAAATGGAATGGCCCTCAGAAATCTGGGAGGAAATGAATAAGTAAAACAGAAAGGAAGAAAGAGAAAATACTAGAAGCTCAAGTGAAATGTGTGTGTATATATATATATATATATATATATATAGTCTTAAAGCCCCTGCTTTACAACTGAATAAATAACTCAGTGAGCAATAATTTATTTTCATGCTGTTAATTAGAAGCATAATTAATTTTTGCAGATTGTAAATAATGGTGCGCAAAATGTCATTCCCAGCAGATCAAACGGAAATCATATAAACATTCTTAAAAAAACAAGAGTAACTTGCAGTGAAGTTAATGAAACTTGTACTAATGAAAACTATAAATTTGTCTCTGAAGTTAGTAATTTATTGGTAAAATGCAAGGGTTCATTAATCATCCTGCTTCCTCTTATACTTGGCACATATGGAAGGAAAATCTCTATGTTTATCACGGCTTCAAATAAACAGTAGCATAAGTAGATTATTCCCAACAGAAAAATTTTTCCCACACCCTAATCTCAGAGCAATCATTCACTGATCTAAATGAGCAGTTACTTAAACCGCTAAGAAGGGATGCTAATTAGCTAAGGAAAACTAGGCAAGAGTATTTAATTTACAAAAAAAAAAAAGTTCCACCACTTTTTTTCCCCCTGCTCTCTTGTTTCTAATGTGTTATTTACTCCTGGCTGGCTTGGATGTTGTCTTCATGACAGTGTCGTACATGGGTGTGTCTTTGGAGGAGGACTTCGGAAGTTCTTACAAACTTCTCCAAAGCTTTGGGTTTGTAGCCTCTGCTCAGCTGTGGTTACACCTCTCACTTCCCAGTGGGCTTAGGTATGTACTGGGCTGAAAATGGGAATGGATGGGAGCCTGCTTTCCTCTCTGCAAGCGGGGAGGGTGCATCTGCATCTGCCTGGACTCTAAACACTTTAAAACATGTAAATATTTTAGTTTTTCTACAGATGTCTCCTGCTTCCAAGTCCAAACAGCTCCTAACAAGCTATGTGCCTTAGAAAGAAGTAATTTTTAGCCTTTGATGCCAAACAGAATCTGCAGCATGTGATGCACAAATAACATCAGAACTCTGCTAGGCTTGTGGATAATGTTGGGTCTCTGCATCCAGGAAGCCTCCTCTCAGAATTCTTGTTCCTACTGTCTATCCTGGGCACAGACCTGTCCCTCTTGCACACCTTCAGTAGTGCTTACGAGAGAAGTGCTGGGATCATGGCTGCTGTTGGCACAGGATTGGTGTTGATATGTTGATGTGTTAATCCTGGGTCAAGCACATCTGGTTTTAAGTCAAATAGCTGCAGAATGGCTTCTTTCCATAGGTTTCTGGCATTTCTGATCACCCAAAGATGTAGCTTTTTTGTGCTTGAGGTGCCATGGAGATGTGAGCTGTCTTATTTTTTGTGGACTGTTGTCTTCAGTACTGTGAGCTCTGCTGGTAGTGATCATGTGAAGAGGGACAACAATCAACATGGTATTGAGGTAGCACAACATTTCCATGGATTAGAAATTTGGATTTCAGCTTTTGGTTCCATTTTACTCTTTTTATTCTGCATTCTGATTTGCCAGTGTTGAGGGATGTAAGGAAGGGTCTTTTGGAAAATATGTGGACATTGTCAATAGGCTGCTAATGGCTGCAGGCAAGATTTCAGGTTTTAAATTTATGTATTTATTCCATTAAAAATGAAATGATTCTACAGAGAGGAGAGACACTATGTAACAACAGCATTATTACTGAATGGATGGAACATATTGGATATGGATGAAATTCTGGAACTGTTTTACATGCCACCTCATTCATTCATCCTTGCTTCTAATTCCAGCAGACAAACAATGCTGTACAGGCATGACCTCATCTAAGATATAGCTTATTTCCTCTCAGTAAATTGTATGGATTCCCTTTACATTCTCTTTTGCAAGCACAAGAATCCAATTCTCTTATACACTATCCTGCAAAAATCCTTTCACCTCAATTTTTGCTTTATTTCTTCAAGTAGAATTTTAATGTGTTAAAAAGTTATTTTCTGGAGGGCTGGCAAAGACAAGCTTTTAACAGATCTAGGTGTTAGAGATTTTGCTGGTATTTCTAGAAGGCTGTAAAACTGTGTGTGAATGGTAGAAGCAGAGCTAAATGTATTTGCCTGGGCTCAACAACATCAAGTATTCCTGCGTACAGAGATTAAAAATCAAGCCCATGTAGAGTGTGTAGATTGGTCTTTGTTTAGCCTGTGAGCTGTGATTCACCAGTTTGGCATTCTGTTGAGTAGCCAGGCATCATTGTCAACCTTTGATGTATTCTCCATTAAAATGCATGTGCTGTACTTCTGGAGGATTGATGAGAGGTGGAAAAATTGAAGACGTAGTAGAAAGAAAACAGAGTAAGAAAGAATTCTCATAGGCTACATAGAAACAATTCATGTCAACATGTGAATAAATACTTCATGTACCTATAGCTATACAAAAAACACTGAAAGACTTCAGTGCTCTGCTGCATTTTCTCCACAAAATTAGGAGCATAGAAAATAGTTCTAAACAAGAACAAGACATTCTGAACTAATGCTTTTGTGTTCAAAGCAATTGGACATCTGCAATAATGGGTTCTGTTCTTAACTCTGCCACAAGCTTATTTTAAGTCTTAAAAAAATGTTGCCAAAAATGCCTATGTTTCTCCTTCTCTTTTGGTAAGAAAAATATGATTCTGACTAGGAAGTTGTTAATTATCATTTCTGAAATACTTTTATGTCCTCACAGACAAGTACTAAATACACGACAAGAAGTATTATTTTACAGAAATTTTACAGTTGGGCCTAAATAATCTGACACTAAGGATACATTGGTTTATGACAGATACATTCACCTGTTTGATATAACGGGAAAAAAAAAAAAGAGCTTGAATTTGAGAAATCACATCAACAATTTGTAGTTTTGCATAAGTAATATTTTAAATTCTTAACTCCAGGTGAGATCTTCCATTGGATAGATGCATGGTTTTGTATAGTAATATGCAGAAATAATAGAGAAGGGGAGGATTCAGAGCTATGTGACTGAAGGCATGAAAGGCTCCCAAACCCTTTCATGTTATCATCTTTGAATAGTGCTTTGGTCTTTTGTTCTTCTTATGATAGATGATACTTTAGTGTTGCAATGACAGAGAAACTTCTCTAAGTTGAAGGAGGAAAAAGTTAACAGAGATTAAATATATGTTCACTTAGTCACAAAATCTTTTCATAAAGCTAATTGTTACTACTAGTTTTATTTTTCTGTTTTTGATGATTTATTACTCATGTATATGACTGCTTTTCTTCATGTCATAGTTAAATGTAATGAGATGTTTCTATGGCAAAAATGTTAAATTTCTTCTTTGAGCAAAAGAAGTAGGTATTGAAAAATATTGCAAAATACCACTATGATGAGGTTTTTAATTAAAATGCTAGATAGTGGTTTATAGAGATTTATGTATCATCTCATATTGTCTTTATTCTGAATACTGTTATTTTAGTGTTCCTGACTCCACAATTTTATTTTGGCCTGTTCCAGAAGCCCTAGTAAATCCAAAATCTTATACATGTTAAAAATTACAGATTGTGACCTTTCATAAGAAAGAAAGAACCCATGTGAAAATGCTGTTCTCTTCCTCCAGCATCACCTTTTCTATATGAAAGCTAGATGCAAAATTGTTTTGGTTTTTTTTTGGTTTTTGGTTTTTTTTTAAGTAACGGGGATCTGAGGGGGTAATTACTGGGTAATTGATATGCTGTACTACAGAGCTCCTGGGCTCACACAGCTGCTCAGAGAAGCAGGATGATCCCTTTTCCTTGCACTGTTTGGTAAAATCAAAAGGCTGCCACAGCATCAGCTGGTCATTTTGGCAGAGCTCTGTGGGTATTCTAGACCAAAAAGCACATGCAAATAAAAATGGATCTATTTTGGATGAGCACTTCACCAGAGTGCTCCTGTAAGACATCTCATTTCATAACACAAGCCCTTTCTAACCCAGCCATTAAATTATCATATAATTAAAGCCTTTCTTTGTTAATTATTAGGTCATTAAATGTGTTCTGCCTCCTGCAAACCTAAGGAAAAGGCCGTGGGAAGCTCTATGGGAGATAACTTGGAGAAGCCCAGAAGTCCTTTAGTGGCTGTGCTGCACGTGTCCTCTCTCATGCAAACACTCTGGGGCCACGTTTTATTAAACAGCATTGGGGAATATTCTGCATTTGTCACATTTAACTGGGGTAACCACTGAGGCTGCCCCACTCTTGCAGTAAGACCTCTGTCAAGTTAGTTCAAAGTGAGCTGTTGACAATTCTATTTTATGTGCTTTTTGCACGCTGTCTGCTACTCTTGTCAGACACTTTTGAGTTCTATGGGGTTTTTTCAGTCTAGTCTAGAGCTTCTGAAATGCTGCCCATAGGATGGAATGAGGGAGGGGGTACTGCTCAGTGCTCTCAGCTGTTGTGGGTGGGTCGTGTGCCCTGATCTTACAGGACCACAAAATGAAAGTGTTTAGAAATAGGGAACTCAGCTGCAGCCTATTCCCTGGTGGCAAACTGGTATGTTCCTGTTAGTGGTTGTCACCTTTTGACCATGACACCTAAAAATTAGAGAGGAATAGAAGAGAAGGGGGTTTAACAGGCTCATATTGTAGAAATGCTTTACAAGAATGATGAGCTTGTTTGATTTGTGTGTAATGAGCACCAGGTGCCACACCATATGTGTAAGCTGTGTTACTCACCATCCCCAGTTTCAGGAAATTTGTTGTGTCTGGCCTCTTGTTTTCCTGACTCAGTTGATACTAAACTTCAGATGGGTGGCAAAACAGCCTAACCATTTCAGATTCACTCCTTACCACTGCCCAGGAGAAGATAATATAGGTATACAGGTAATGATGCATTCAAGCAAAATAGCTAGTGCTTGTAGAGCTCTTTAAATCTCCAGATGTGTATTTTGTTTGGTTTAAAGGCATTATATGAATGATAAAATCTACTATATGTATGGAAAATTATGCTTATGGAAGTGTCTGTATTTTATATATTTTAGAATATCTTGCTTGGCATCTAAATGCAGAACAACTTCATTTTTACTGAGATGACGTGGTCGTGAATAGGAGATATCAAGCACTAGAATAGATAATAACCCATATGTAAGAGTTGCCTTTGGATATCCAGCCATGTTTACAGAGATTATGGGAAGGCTTCATGCGCTTCAGTGCAATTTACTAAATACAATGTGGGATGAAATTGCTGTTGTTGGAGCACAGGACAGCTTTAGAAATGAGTAGCTTGGGGGAGGAAAGCCTTACGTATTCACCTGAAACAAAAAGCATTAGTAAATTTAGGTGACTGTCCTCTTGAAATAATTTGCAAAACTGCAGTACCTTTGACAGTGAATTCCAGTTAATTGCTTTACAATAAGAGAGCACTTGTTTTTCCAGGAACAGCTCCCCTATGAGGCTTTCCCAATAAAGTCTTGCAGGTTTCTGTCTGATTTCTTCACGTGTTCCGTCATGTCATCAACTTCATTTCTCCTCATTACGTCTTCCTCATGGCAGTACCTCAGAGTCTTTTCTGTTTTAGCCCTGTTTTCTGATGAAGTTGTTTAACTTAGTGTTTTGTAATCTCTCCCCAATAACTCATAAGCACTTGTGTAGTTAGAGGGGACAAAGGCAGCACATATCCCTGCTAGTCCAGTGAGCCTGTCCTCAGCATGAGCAGCCAGAAGTGATGCTGTGAGAATGCACAGGGACAAAGTCCTCTCAGCATCTCCTTAATGGGGACAGAATTTGGCTCTGGCTTTTGTGAAATCTTTAGCAACAATCTCTCTGATAATACTGCCTGTCTGTTGAGGATAACTGGCCAGCAGAATCAAAGGAACAGGCAGAGGCACAAGCACAAAAGACTCATTTCTTTAGGAAAGCAGGCTAAAAATAATTTGGCCTTTAGATAGCTGCAATATGTTACAAATGCATGGTATGTTACCACACAATTCCTATCCCTCTCTTCTATCCCCAGAAAAGCCTGTGTGTGCATACACACATTTATTTATTTATTTATTAAGTATGGTGAAGTATTCAAGGGTCTTTCTGTAATGTTATCCAAAGCATCAGTGCATGCTGAATTTAAAAAAA
>VXAC01007103.1:856309-890821 GCA_013399225.1 Rhipidura dahli | reverse complement strand
TATCAAAAAAATAAGTGATTGTTAAATTTAAAAAAAAAAAAAAAAAAAAAAGGTATGTAACATGACTGTGAAAAGCCTGCAATTAATTTATGAAATATCTGCTGAAATGGAAGAATAGATCTTCCAGGGGAAGTTGTGAACACTTAATGGAGCGAGCTAATAGGATTGGCCCAGCATAGTTGCAACTAATAGTGTGCAGTGGGATTTTCAAAAGCACTAAAGGAAAAAAAACTTTAATAGAACTCCCATACTTAATCTTCTCGTTGTTGCTAAGCTTCCATGATATGAACATTCAAACTCATGTTAGGAAATGTTTGCCTTGCTAGCCTTGTCTTTTCAGACTGTGAAACTGGAAATTCAGTTCTGTAAAGCACTGATGTTTTCCATGATACCTTCCATACATTGTATGTTTCTATAAATCACCGTAAGCCTAACTTAGGTAGACACACAGATATCTGAATATCAAACCAAAGTAATTCTTCATTGCACTGAACAATTAATGAAGCCTTTTAGGAAAGCTATTTATGAAGCCTTAATGTAGCAAGTGGTATAATTTGGCTGCACAGGAAAAGCAGTATGTTCTGGCATTTCTGCAAGGGGGAGACTGGGCCCATGTAGATGTGCCCAGGTCAGTCTGTGCAGTGCTTGTGCTTGCTGGGAAGGAAGCAGGGTCCAGGGCTTACGTAAGTGTTCTATTTCATGACAATTTAGCTGGTTTCCATGGAGATAATTATGTTGTCACAAACTAAGGGTAAAGATTTCAAGCACAAGATAAATAGGAGGAGCACATGGACTTCCAAGTAATAAAGATGTTCTTCTTTTGCTCTGTTGTAACAAAAGGCAACTATAATCACAGCAGTGAAAGAGTGAGCTGTCTCTGTGATAAACATTGTTAGCACTCAGTATATCAACATCCTGTATTTCATACTAGGCCTCTCTCAATACCTTTTTCTTTATGATCATGCTTTCAGTGGATAATAGTTTTCACCAGTTACACTAGAGTGGGGCCAACCCTTTAGCTGGAATAAATCAGCCCAGCTGGACTGCAGTCAATGAAACTGTGCTAAATTAAAGCTGAATTAAGCTGTGCTGAATTAAACCATTTGGGAATTTGACTTAACATTGTTCACCTACCCTGCCAAGTGATCAGGTCAATAATATAAACAACAGAAGATAGATATCTGATGGATTTTTTTTCTGTAAGTAGTTATTTCCTTCAACCCTCTGAGTTATTCAGGATAAGGGTTTGGTCAAGCTTCTGGCTTACCAGTGGCCCAACCAAATCCTTGCTGTAAGGGTGCTGTGTACTCCTGTGATTTAATCACCATTCTGATTACTTAGTAAAGTAACAACACTTGCTTTTTCTTTTTACTTATTCCTTCCCCCTCACCTTTCCAGCCACGGGCTTATGTAAGTTAATGACAAATGCTTGTAAAAGAGTTGCAAATCATGTTTCCCAAGACTATTTACTTTGCTGGTCTGTGAAACTCTTGATTGAAATTGCTCTCAATTTTTAAACTGTTGACAGTACTGGAAAAGAGTCTGGATAAAGCCTGAGTGCAGGCATCTATGTATACTAGAAAATAAACTGCAGGTGAGTCAAAGCATGTTTGTCATCTCCAGAGCCATATCCATATGGTACAGATTTGTTAGCTATTGGTTGTGCTGTTAACTTGTTGGCCTTGTAAATCACATCTAACATCAAAATAACAAGGAATATCCCCTTTGAGTGGGCAATATGCTCAGTTTTTTAAATTTAGAAGCCACTCAACACCATAACATGCAAATTACTTGGTACATGTTGTTGATTGTGGTTCTAAATGTTAACAATACAATTGAGTTGCCTAAGCACAGGCCCCTGGTGTCACCCTGCTGCAGGGCTGTCAGAGCTGATCCTGGCTGAAGGGAGACCTTCATGTGCTGGGAGTGTCGGAAAGATAACACAGGAGATTGTAATGTAAAGACACTCTTCTCAGTGGGGTGATTATTTGTATTCAGTGGGTGTAACATATTGTACTCACAGAATTTATATTTTTTATATAATGCTTATTATGCATTAAATATATTAGTGATAAGTAAATCTTAGAAGGTAAGGAGAGATATATGCATTACACATGTAGCAGATTCTATTCTTAGACTATAAATACATGTATACTATAAATACATAAACTCTATCTTTTATTTATTAATTCAATGATAGTGCCTCAGTTGTGTTCTTTGTTTGGCACTGACAAAAGCTTTTGTTACTTTACACTGAATCTGAAAGTTCTAGCTTGCTTTCTGGGGTTTCATGTTACTTGAGTGAGAAGGATGCCTTGGACAGTGCTGCCCTGGGAGCTGGGGCTCTCTGTGGGAGCCCAGCTGTGGGGGCTGCCCTGCTCCCCTGTGGTGCCAGGAGCCCAGGCTGGGAGAGCTGTGTCCACGTCGTCTTTCTCCTCCAGATCAGAAGTCCCACACCCTTCACATTATTCTCTCACTCTGCCACCTGCTTTTAATCTGTGAGTGAGGCTTACTGCTCTTGTGGATCTCATCTGCTTATTTTGTCTTATTATTTGCTAAAGTATATGGTAATTAGAATGGCAGAATAGAGACATAAGTATAAGCAGAAAATTCCTTCACATTCTCTTTTTTTCACCCAGTTGTTTTCTGATATCCTTTCTCCACTTTCCACGTCTCCTCCTTTTTTTTTTCAGTTTTTTTCTTCAATATTATGTCTCGATTTTAGCCTTTGGGCTGGGCTGTATTTTCCATTCTACAGGGATTTTTTAATTAATTTTTCCAAAAGAAGACATATTTAACAACCTTTCCATTTTTCTTTACAAACAAGACTAAAACAGTTACTCAGAATGAAGTACATAGTTGTCTGAATTATACTTTTCAACCAATATATCAGTGCAGTATTGTACCATTTAAAGCAATTCATGTTTGCTGTTCATTACTTAGTTATGCTGTAAAACCAAATTTGTGAATATTCAAAGCCATAAGAACTGAGTGATTTTTTGAATAGCTTCTTTCTAAAAATATTGGATTTTCTTTCTGTTGTGAGATTTTAATAGATGCATTTCCAAAATTACCAACTAATCCGTAGTGGGGATTATTGAAACCTGGTCTTGCACAAAGTGCAGGCACTGAATGTTGAGGAAACCCACAGTATGTATCTTATCCTTCTGAATTTCCAGTGGGGTTTCCAGTACTTGCCACATGAGAAAAGAACAAAGGCCTCAGCTGCATTTCTTTGTGTTTGAATTTGAACTTGTAAGTCAGGCATATCCCAGAGAGACACTTGCTCATGTTAGGGTTACACACATTGCTCTGTCGGGTAATGAGCTGGGATGGCAGCCCTGATGGGACAGGTTCAAGGCATTGTTTGTGTGATGAAGCACCAGAATATGAATAACAGATGCACTCATTTTCTGCTTGCAGAATGTGTGATTATATCACAGAGTGGCACAACTCAAAGGCAGCCAGAAATGCCTTGCTAAAGAAAAAAGAGAAAAAAGAAAGACACTCTAAGTTGCATGATGGTCCATTAGTAGACCTGAGGTAAAACTGTGGTACATCAGCTCTTGCCCAGGTTTCCCATTTCAGATCAGTGTTTTTACTACATTTCTTCTGCAAGAAGTACAGAAAACAGAAAATGCGTGCAAAATCTATAAATTCTAAAATAAAAATATTTCTCAGATTGAAGGAATCTGGGATTTTCACTCACATATAGCACAAAAGACAAGAGGACGGGACATACTGAGCATCAGTACGAAGATGGTGCACCTCTGCACCATCTCCAAAGTAAAAGCAGAAGCAATTGCAGAAGTTGTAGTTTGTTTCTTAAAAGGCATAAAAGACAGATTTGGTCATTCACTTCTGTACCTTAGTGAATCTCTGGCATTTAAAGACATTATTTCTCATCCAAGGTTTAATGCTAATACCATAACATCAGGTAAATTCTTTGATGGTGGTCGCTGTTGTGTCTGCTACAGTTAGATAGGGATATCTGTCAGACCTTCAGGTTATTTAATCCTGTTGAACAACACTGGGAGATGTAATAATTGATTTATACAATGATCTCTGGCTTGCATTTATGCTGTCTACCAAAGGACTCCTAGGTCCTAACACTTGTATTGAGAGAATTTCAAAAGGCTCAGGGGGGATGGCAATAACTCAGATGATATCAAAAGGCGATTTCAGTGCCTGGGAGTCTGGGATAGTTTGCAAAGTGCTCCAGTGTCCTCAGAGGTCAAATTAACCACAACGTGTTGTATAGCTGCTGTTAGTTTGGTTGCAAATCAAATGCCCTTCCTTTGGTAGCGCTTCAGAATGGGACATTTTGTGAGAGTGTTCCTTGAAGCTTTCCAGTAAAGACAATGACTCAAAAAATAAATCTTTGTGATAGGGTTTAACCTTTCATGGCAAGAATGTGTTAATGGCAGCTCTTCCCTCTAGAAACTTATTATGGAAAGATAGGCTTAGAAGCTGCTCTCTGCTTTTGCCACAGCTATTTTATTCATCAATAAAATTAAAAATTCAATGTACTATGGTTAAGTTTGCACTGGGACTGTGGAGGAGAGAAGCAGCTATAGTGTCATACTTGAGTCATTAGGATTATATTTCCCCTTGTCCATTATTTTTCTTACAACAACAACAAAGTGTCAAACTGAGAATAAATAGGCAGCAGTGTCAAGGCTTGTCACTCTTACCAACTCCTGGTGTTTTCTCCCTGTCTTCACCATCGTCACTGCTTTCACTGGAGACAAAAGTGCACTTTTTTCCTTTTTTTAATTTTGGATGCTGAGGAATTGTGACAGGTTGAGCTGGCAAAGAGCTAAGTGCCACAGCAGGGAGGAAGATTCATAAATGATGAAGACACAATCTCTTAAACTCCCTAGCTCACAGGTGTTTTGTTATTAATGAAGCTGAAAAAGATGCTCCAAATTATGTCTCCTCCTTATCATGAGAGCTCTGGCAGCTCTTTGTGACTGAAAGATCCTGCTCTTGCAGGTGTGTGGGATAAACTTGTGAGCCAGAATGGGGAAACAAGAGAGAGAAAGAAAAACATTCACTTACCCAAGGGATCCTAGAGATGGGAGAGAAATTAAAAAACCCCTCAGTCAGTACATAGTGAAATATATTCTGTCAATATATGGGAAAGGAGATAACTACAGATTTCATCTCCATGCATCTTATTTATCCCTCCAGCCCACATACACCCGGCAGCAAAGAGAATTGTCATCTGGTCTGTAACCCTACACTGACATCCTTTCGAAATCCCTAAGCAGAGCAACCTAAAGGCTAAAAAGGATTTTTAGAGGTTTGCGAGCTCTTTTCCAAAAACCAACAGTGATGACATCAAAGCCTTGGAACAAAAGCACAAGTTTTCTTTTTTTCAGTTTTTTCATTTTTTGCCCCCGATGTGTTAAGACCTGGCTTATGAAAAATAATAATATTATGCTGGGGTTTATTGCCTTGTTATGGAAGAATGAAGTTCATTTTTGCTTTTTATTGGCACCATCTGTTTCTTTTCTGGCAAGACAGCCTCAAATGGTAGTATCCTATGTAAAAATGACTGGTCCTGAGGTATGCAGGCTGATCATTATATGTTCAAGAGTTCTGTCTCTCCTTCTTTGGCANAAAAAAAAAAAAAGTCTCTCCCTGCCCCAAAAGCCATAAGACACATTTTCTATTGAGAGGCTTAGCGAAATGTTATCTGTTAGACAAAATGAAAAATTTAAATAAGGTGTTTGGGAAGAGTATCCCTAGATTTGTCCCATATTCACCTTTCTAAATCACTGGAAAAGCTGATGAGAAATGCCCTCCCCTCTTCCACCCTGGACTGTGGTGCACAGCTGGATGGTCACGGTGAGTGCACAGGTCAGTGGCACAGGAGGATAATTAAAATTTTGTCACTGACTTCATTTCCAGACACCACCTTACTCTTAGATACTTGTTTTGAGCATGCGGATTGAGTTATATGCCAGTACCTACTGATTGCTGTACAGGCAGTACAAGGAATGAAATCAAGCAAGATGTATCCCACTTACTGTTATGTACACAAGCAATTCCAGCTATTGATATAACAAAGGACTACAACCTCATTTTAACATTTATTGCAGTCATATAAAGAGAATTTCAAAAGTCCACTATTTCATAAAGGCTTTTATAGAAATTGTGTATTTGAGAAGGTTTTGGGAATTTAGTATGATGCCAAAGCTGAGCCTAAAATGATCCTCAATGGTGATTAAAGTTCTAAAATTAGAAGCAGCTGAAAAATAAAGGTAATAGGAATTTAACCTCAGAAAGCTTGGTATGCACTTTTATACTGTAAACAGTATGCACAGTGTTTTCTTTGCTTTGAGTCAGTGTCATGTGTCAACAATCCCTAGTAATCAGACACCTAATGCACAGTTTAGGCTGAGCAGAGCTACACCTGAGCATAAAAGAACTCTGAGCCATGATGCTGAACAGCTGAGAAGTTTACTTAGTCCTCATGTAATGATTGATTTATTTTTTGGCTGGTTAGAGGTAGAAAACAGTATTGTTTTAATAAATCCCTACTAAACTGGTTTGTGGGTTTCTATGAAATCTGCCAGTGGTGACAGTTTGTGCAGTACACGTGTTTGCCAGGTTTTCAGTAAACAGGGTCCAAATATTGTGCAAATGCTCCATTTCGTGAGAACTCAATTAGTTTCTATGGAGACAATTATGTTGTCACAAGCTGAGTGTTGTGATTTCAAGTGTGAGATAAATAAGAAGAGCATGGGAACTTCTAATCAGCTAAAATTATCTATTTTTGCTTTGTATTGACAAAAAAGTGAGAGAAACCCACAGGAATGAAATTAAAGTCAATTCTTTCTTTAATGTTGGCAGTGAGTAACATTTTAATATTCTGAATTCATCTGTGACTGTGTAAAACTGTCTGCCCATATTACTTCTCATGGTTCTTCTGCTAAAAATTAGCATCACTTTTTAAACTGCTTATCCAGTGGTAGTGGAAAACAAAACTGGTAAAGTACCTATCAGGGTTGATATTTCTTCAAGGACCATGTGGCAGATCAGATGACAGATGCATGCATGTTCCCCATCTAATGCTTCACTTGGTTTGATGTAGCTGGTAAGAACTATTTACTGGAATTTTAAATCTCTCTTATTCATGCATTAGAAAATGAAATATAGCCTGTAAGCTGGATTCCATACTTAGCTCTTAAAAATGTTTGCTGTTCACCCAGTATATGTTTTAAAACTAAGAGGGGAGAAAAAGTGAAGATTTGGTAATCCAAACAGCTTTCCCTTACCCTGAGCAACACTTTGTTCTGGGGGAATGGTGAGGGGATTGTAGCCTCAGGGCGTGACACAGCCTACACCTTTATTTCATGTAGCCCAGAGCCAGAGGATTCTTTTCTTGTATCATTATTAGATAGCTGTTGACATGCTGAGGCCTGTTATGTCAAAGATGTTGTGAAGGGGTCATTCACCCCAGGCAGGGAGATGTCTCCCTGCTCTTTAAGTACAGCGTGTGCAGTTTGGGGATGCTGTTCAAGGAGCATGCACTGACCATGAATAAGATATGAGTGTGGTAATTAGAGAACTATTTTTATTTTGAGTAATGAAATACAGAAGAGGGAAATATACATAGGGGACAAATTTTATAGATTTACTATAGATCAGCATATACCAAGGTGTGAGTGTGCATATTACCAGGTATTCACACAGTTTGCATCCTACTTTGCAGTGTAAATATGAACCTATAGTAAATTTAGAATATTTTCTCTTTTGGTACAGACATGCACATTATATATTTGTACTGAGGCTCCTTCTTTCTCTTTTATTTTGTAATTCAGTAGCACTGTCTTGGTAACACAAATGGCTGGTTTTCTTTGTTCAGCACTGACAAGAGCTTTTCCAACTTAAAAAATCTGACACAGTTCCAGCTTTTTTTTTTCCTTTTCTTTCTTTTTTTTTTTTTTCAGGGTTTCATGTTACTTGAATGAGAAGGATATATACTGGTTGAACCTTCTGTGTTCAGCTGTTAAACTGACAGCTTTTTCTTCTGCCATGAGAAGGCTTTCAGTAATTTGGATGTGGTGCCTTTTTCCTGTCACTGCCAAGAACAATGCTTCTGTTCAGGCTGACATCAGAGGTATAGAATTGCTCTGTGTTTGACCTCTGATAGCTGTGCATAATAGATCTGTGCATCACAAATGCTCCACAAATAGTCTATTTGGGTGCATAGCTCAAGTCAAAACAGCAGTATATATTACAAGGATGTGTAAGTCAGAGGGGAGAGAGTTTAGGGGGGAAAAAGTCATTGCTAGACTTGCCATTTTGTATCACTGTTTACAAAGGAGCTATCTTCCTTATGCAAATGGAGATCCCCCATCCCTGCTCCTGCCTCAGACCTGCTTCGTACTTTGCACAATAGCATTGAGCAGACAGGTTTCCCAGAAGTTTAGTTTAATTCACTTTTGGGTGCAAGAAGCATTTGCAAGGCAATTTTGGTTACATTTTCCCTTACTGTTGGCTGGAATTGAAGTTTGAAGTTTTTGGTACGGTTTTCTGAGAGTCAGTATGCAGTGTATATAAGGCAAGGTGGCATTTGCCAGTAGGCTGCAAAAGTAAATGACAATTATTTGGAAGTGGGAGACAGGCTGGTTTGATTTATATGCTAGAGTTGTTTTGGGTTTTTTTTTAAATAAATCCCTTTTGATAAGGTGTATTCTTCAGACTCCTCTGCAAATCTCTCCTAGAGTTAGTTATTATCTAATTAGAATTTTATGGGTGTTGTCTTTTCCTTCTTTTAATCACAACAGAATAGAGAAGCCTTTCTAATATACTGAAATATCAGTGTCTATAGATATTTTGATTAGGAATAGTGTTTCTTATATGCCTGACAGATTAAAGCTCCCTGAGTCTATGGTTTTGATGTATCTTTTTCACTGCTCTGAAATAAACAGGAGAGTCAGGAAAAAAAGTAAATCACACATCTCTTCCTCTACATGTGGAGAATGAGGTGTCAGGTGGATTGTTTAAGCTGCTAAGATCACTAAAAACTCTAGCAAGAGAGCTGCTGTATCCCTGAGCAGTATCCAAAGCATAAATCAATGTGGTTTCTGGTTTTGATTTATTCCTTCAAGAAGTACAAGAATTTGAAACTGAAATTGCAATGGCAAACCTGTTTTGATGTGTCTCTGCAGAAGTGAATGCCCAGCGTGCAGTGAGCTCACTCAGACCATGTTGAGCCTGGTGCCAGTGCGGTGCACTTGGCTGAGCTGGGGGGGTTCAGACTTGGGGAACACGGAGTAACTTTCGACAAACCCACATCAAAGGACACCTGTGACCACACCCCCTGCAAGGTGGCAATAGGTGTTGTGTGAATTCTGCCTCCCTCTGTCCCAATTACAATTAAAGGAAAGGAGAAGGCAAGATCTCTTTTGAGGGAAATCACAGAATGTTTGTCAAGGCATCCTTCAAAAGACAGCTTTTTACTACTTCTGTTTGAATAGCTGGTGCATAACTCTTCTTTTCCTGCCATTTTTTAAAAATAAATTCTTTAGTATTAGCCCCCACTATTGGTCATGGCATAAATTGCTTCACATTGCAGCTTTTCACAATTATGCTGTGTACTTTGCAAGGTTTTACTTAGTCTTGGGTTCTTTTCTGACTCTATACTTATACAGTGTGACTGTTTATAGGATTATATATTTCTAAATGTAATCACTTGTAGAAATGGAAAAATGAGTATTTATTAAAACTGTCTCTTGTTTTCCAGAAGGACTTAAAATATCTTTAAAACACAAAAAGAGGCATTTTTATTAGCAGTGTTCCATAGAAAATTGAAAACAATTGAGATGAAAAGCATATATAGGAGTAAGTAAAACATCATTGTTATTAATTATTGGTGCAGTAAATCCATTTATCTAGATTTACATTGGAAGCAGCTTTGGCCCAGTAACTCCACTGAAAATTTGGCAACTTCAATTTTTTTTTTAACAATTGGAAGGAACTCCTAATGCAAATGTTCTTAGCAGGAGAAAAACGTATTTCAATGTCTATTAAATAAAAAGTACACATTGAAATTAAATGTACTATGTCTTGGTCATCTTTTGGTATGATATAGGAAGCAAAAACCTAAAGATGTAACTGGGAAGTGCCTCACTAACCTGTCTAGTAACATCAGAATTTAGTTTAACCTGTTATTGGCCCCACCATTAACAGAAACTAGTCCCCTTACTGACAAAAGCTGCTGTACTATAATGAAACAGTCTTCTTCTTTTTTNTTTTTTTAATATGAGATGCACATTTTTTTTCTGGTAAAACAGAAAGGTAAAAGAAAGTTCACATCTACATTTGAAACACTTGGCAGCTTAAGTATAACATTTTTTCATGCTTCACAGTGCAATTTTATTTGACATACAGCATTTGTAACAATTTGTTAGTTGTTTACTGAATATTTTAAATATTTCACAAACTGACAATCAATTTGGAGCATTTCATGCTAATGGCAAGAAATGGTCAGAGCTGCTAGTGTGGCACATGTCTCATATGCATATGGCATGAATCCTGCTTAACTGGTTTACAGAATATCAAGCATCAGGTGTCTAACACTAAGAGCTTCAAAACTTTTGCTTGTTACAAACAGCTGTTTCCATCTTAAATAGCTGAAGTATTTTATGTTGGTCATCCATCCATGAAGAAAAGATTGATACATAGACAGGGTAGCTATTTATCCTGGATTTATCAATACCTCACACTAGAGTTCTTAAGTAGATTATAGATGGTGTAATGTAGTGCTGTTCCACTGAGGTTTGGAACCTGGAGCTGTTCCACATTACCAGAGCTAGGGACAGAGGGAGTTCAGAAAGAAGGTGAGAGAAATGTCTTCCTCATTTTCTGAGTAGAGATACATTTGGTATAATTCTGCTTTTTTACTCTGTACATATCTCATTTGGTTGACTATTAATTCCTGGAAATCTCTGAATGCCTTTGCTACTGCAGCGCTTTGGAAAACACAATATTGTGACTCTCTTTTGTGTTCTTACCTTCTGCTAAAATAGCCATGTCCCCAGGAGACATAATGGAGTTCTGTTTTTAATGTAGCTTCTGGTATAGATCAAGACATTATTGGGCTGCATTTGCATTGGAACTATTAAAGAATGATCTGTATTCCTCAGAGCTGTGTAAGATCACTGTAGATGACTGTCAAACATGGCATTTTAGAAACTATTGTAAACTAGGAAACTATTTGGAAATCACAGTCTGTACATAGCCAGAGTTTGCCAGTTTAATTTTATTCACGTGCTCACAATTTGGCTGATAGCTTTTTAAGGGCTGGTGCTTGGTTTGACTGTGAATTGTTGCAGTATCAATGTGTGGGAAGCCAATGTAAATCACTTGCCATCTCCACACACTGAACTTGGGTCACATCAGACCATGCCAAGAGTCCCTGTCCTGTCTCTGTTTTCCTTGAAGACACATTGCTGGGTCTCATTGCTTATCAGTAAGCACATCTTAAGTCTACAACATGACATCTAGAACTTCATCTAGTTTGAACACCCAAACACGGCAAAATATTGATTAGCAAAGATAATTGCTAAAGAATAGCAATCATGAAAAAAGGCATGCATAATGTCACAAGCAAATTTGTGATCACACTTGCCCCAACACTCAAAACTGAGCACTAAGAACACTGCAGACAAAAGCACGTGAAGGATGACAGGGTAGGTATTTGAAGAACAGCTTTTCCTTCCCACCATCCTGTTTTATTTTTGCAAACTAATAAAAAATAAAATCAGACGAGCTGTGTAAAAATAATGCTCCCTGTTGTAACCATGGCTCTTGCAGCATGGAAGAAAAGGCAGGTAACAGAAATACTGAATAGCTTTGTAGAGACAGCTTAGTCAAGGGCTACTGTGGGAAGAAGTAAGGTAATGCACTTTCTTTCTATGCCCATCTCACACCAAGAGCTATGTAATCAGAAAACTGTAATGCAGATATTTGGGATAAGAGCAGTGGTTATTTGTTCCATAGTATGGAACGGGTCCAGCTCTCAAAATGTAGGTTAAGTCCACAATAGACCAACAATGGCCATATCTTTATCTAAAGATTAGAGAAAAAAGGCATTATTTCTACCTTTGTTAGCATAAAAATGATGGCTCTCTTCTGTCCTTTTTCTAGAAAAAGCTTGATACTTTGAAGTCTAAATCCTGCCTTTTCATTTGTAACAGAAGGCAGAATTTTCATTTGGTTTCTTTGGAAATGGAGGCTATAAAAGAACTCCCATCATGTTGGTGTCAACCATTTACTTCTCACCACCTGACAACAGGAGCAAATTGGAGTGAATTATTCATGTCAGGTGGATACAGTTTAGTGAAGTTCAAAGACTACTGGATTTTTTTCACCAAGTCTGGTTTAAGGTAGGCTCACCAATCCATTATCTACAAGCTTGTGACTCTTACAGACCAACCCACATGCTGCATTTCTGGGCTGCTCTGTTGCCAAGTTGCTTTATCAGAAGTTGACTGCATAGTGTGGTAGGTGCTTTTGCTTAGTACGATAAATTCCTTCTCTCCAATGCTTCTGCAGAGTAGAAACCCACACTGATCTTTTTCATTTTGTGGTGGAAATTTTCTTCAAATTAATTTTACTGTAGGGAAAAGAGATTCCTTTTAAAAGCTGATATTTCTGAACATGCCCAATCTAGACTCCTACTGCCAGCTGGGGCAGGCAAAAGCCCAGGTTAAGTGCTAAAAGTTTCCCTAAACAGCCTTCCTTTTGTTTGATTTTTTTGTTTAGATGTTCTTATACTAATGGATGGATGTAATTTCTGATTAATTAGTATTGATGTCCAAAGGCAATGTTGTTTGTGTGGATGTGTATAAATGAAATTTGCCAACTCACAGCTTTCAAAATAATGTAGGGGTCTGGTACTCCAACTGAAATGACTTGTTGGAAAATCCAACAAAATAAATACGCAAAACTTTTAAGTGGGTAAAGGTCTGATTTTCAAAAGAGCTGAGCTCTGTGGTAAAACTCCCATTTTGTGTCAGAAAGTGAACTCCTTGTACCAAGTGCTTGAAAATCATGCCACTAAGCTTTTATCTAGAGTTGAGTGTAAATAATAAGGTAAAAAGTGTCTAGAAAAACCAAGTATTTTCTCAATTAGATATTTTGTTATTCTTTTAGCTAGCACAATATGGGAACATGATTCAGTTTTCAGAAAGCCAGCCACTGAACTAGCAAATCTATGTGGTTCTGTTACTCTTGGTTTACAATATATTAATTACTGAAATATCCCAGTATCTTATATATTTGGCTGTACAAGTACACCAAATGATAAAAGCTAGAAAATAATATGTAAAGTCTACATAAAGAAAAACTTCATACTTCTGCCTAATGTAATTTTATGTTCCTTCTTTTTTTAAGTTTTTGTCCCTATACATTTTTATTTAAAACAACATAAAAAAATATAAATTTTACTTGATTTTTTTCTCTTAGGACCATGCATTATTGATGTCTTATAAAACTTTCAATGTATTTTCTCAATGCAAGGGCTAATACCTCATGCTAATCCATGCTGTCAATGGATATTAATCTGTGAATCTTCCAACAAGACAGATTTGCTCAGTGACTATATCTGATAAACATGCATAAATCAATGATTGTCACTTACTTGTTCACATGTATTTATTAAAAGAAAATCTTTTAACTTCTAATATTCTTCTGATGATCTTTTAGAAAGCAAATAATTATTTTCAGTGTCTTCAGAGACATCTGATAAAAAGTACCCTCATCTTCATAGGGGTCTGGAGCATTGCTAGTCCTTTTGCCTTGAAAACTATTGATTATTACATTGTATTAAAATATATACTAAGATTTAAAGTCCCAAAGGCCCTTAGGCCCACAAATCCCATTGATTCCAATTGGAATTAAATTTCTACGAGTTCAGAGAACTAGGTTTTATTGAATTTTTTTTAATATAATATCACTCCTCAAATTATCTTTGATTAGAAGATGATGAGCAAGTAACCGCAACAGCCTTTGTGTCTCCTTCTGATGGAGTTAATCCTGTAGCCAGCATTAGTGCTGTGGAAAAAATAGTGTGAGAGTTGTGGTTTTATTTGGGGTTGGTGAGACTCTTGGAAGTTTCACCATATCTGCATCTGGGTTTGGAATATGCTGTTGCATTTTCCATGAGAACACCCTTCCTCAAGGGCTCTCCAAGTGGTCTCTGGAGATCAATATAATAAAAGGATACCACTGTGGATCTGCTCCTTCTTTAGGTAGGAGAACAAATGTGTTGTGTTTGGCTGGGGTTGACCTTGTGCAATTTATCTACTTAAAAAAGACAGCATAGATGCTAGTAATTAGCATCAGTTTAAAATTTTTTGATAATTTTAAAAAATGTTGGGGGATACTTAATTTGACTAACTTTCTTTTCCTTGTGAATGCATTCATTATTTCAGACTGCAAAAGCATCAGTTCATCTAAAGATCAGAGACGGAGATCTTTGATAAATCATTGGCTTGTTGAGATTAACACAGAAGAGATGTAGTTGCATGAATTTAATTTGGTTTTTATTAACATGCTAGAATGTGAGATAGATTACAGCATGAAGTAAGAACACCTGGCTGCACTACTTCCTGAAAAATATGTATACTTTGGTTAGTTTGACACTAGTAAGCTCTACTTAGTCTGAACTGGCCCCAAAATATCCAGGGCGTTGTTCACTAACATCTGAGTCGTGGGAGCTTCATCCCACTGTTGCAAACATTATGCATGAACATCGGGATTCTGCAGGGTGACCACTTACTGACAGCCTTGTGCCCTTTGAACAGCATTTCACTGAATGGAAGAGAAGGGGAAATAGAGGGATATTGGAGGACAAATGGTGAGAGGGAAAAGTTTTGTAAGAAAGGAGAGAGACCACTGTGCACCAACAAGGCAAAGTATCTTGTAGAACAATCTTCCTTACAGGAAAAAAATTATGAGAAAATGTAAAGCTCTTAATACATGTTACCAAATGCAAATTCTGTGAAGTATTTCACTTATTTAGTTGTGAGTTTTGAATTTGTACTGCAATGTGATAGATATAAGAAAAAGAAATCTTCCTGACCTCAATTTCCCCCTCTTCTTTTATCTACTTCTTGGGAAAGGATAGGTGGTCCTGGAATAAGGCTGTTAGGTTGAAGGAGCCCTGCCTAGCAGCAACTATTTTACTCCAAACATTTCTAATCCCTGGTGGAGAAAGCAATAAAGTTCTGTGCTTCAGGTCACGTACCTGAGTACTGGCAGTTCTTTTCAATATCTTAGATTAAATGAACTGTGAAATATTTGTTTTATTAGAAGAGCTTTAGTTTACTTGTGAGTTGTTTTCTAAATAATTTCTGTCCAGAGTAGCTTTGGAAATCAAGTAGTGTGTATTAAACACAGTGTTTAGAAACATTTTAAACAGTCTGATGCACAATGCTTCATTGTTCTGATTGTTAAAACATTCATAGAGGGCCATTCTCCTCCTTGGATGCATACATAAATCTCAGGAAGACCAATGGGAAATTGTGCACATGCAAGAAGAGCACAGTTCCTCTAGAGCAGCTGGTAAAGGTGTACAGAAGAGGCAGAATTTCTGGATGAAAAGGAGGCAGTGGGAATAAAGGCTTCTCTTAAGGGGCTGGAGTAGGATCCAAATGGCCCACAGAAATATGTGGTTCTGCTACAGGTCTGTGTATGTCCCCAGCATGCAAATCAACTGGGATGGTGTTGGTGGGGGTGCAGGTACCAACACAACCTGTTCATGCTCATCTCAGCAGGGACCTCCTGCTCTGGGTGAGAGCAGGGACAGAGGGAGTCCAGGAAGGACTCAGGTTTGGACTTGAGATAGTAAATCCACAACAGGAAGCATCAGTTTGGACATTGGCTGTCTAAAGAGCCTCACATCACATTTGTCTGTAAGAATGGAATGAAAATCTTGCTGCAGAATGTTTTTGCTGCAGTGGAATTTTGCATCTATGCTTTCACATTTGGAAGCACACTTCACTTTATCTCTGGCATCTGGAAATCCAATAAGGTATTTCTGCTCTATAATGAGTTTCTTGGTTGTTTTTCAGGTAAGATCACCCTGAGCAGTATTGTCCTAGAGGAGCTGGACCTGGGGGGATGCAGGCTTTGCCAGTATTTCAGCCACTGTTGAGGAAATCTGTAATGGATGAGCTGGGGTGTGAACTCCTTACCTGGTGAAGGCCAATCTGCAGGTGTGATGCTCTAACTGGCAGCAGCCCCTTAGCACAGACAACAGATAGACCCTTCCTCTAAAAAAGAATAAATTTTGGTGTAGTGCTGGGTGCTGGGTTTTTTTGTTATTGAACTCTAGACTTGTATATCGGAACCTAAGAGAAGGATTTCAGTGAGGTGCTTAGTTAGAGACATGTTATACCTTGCCTTCTACCTTCACCCTCTCTGACTTGTCAGTAGACTTGGAAAAAATACCTAATATTTAATGGGTCCTAGGTGTAAATATGGAATGTAAATTTGAGAAAAGTCTGAAATAACATTTATAGAACAGCCAAAGGTATTAGAGAAGCCTGAAGAGATTGTATCTGTCCTCTTAATCAAGAAGGATTACCTGTCTGTCCTTTGTCTATCACTTTCTCAGACTTGCCAGAAGAATACACTAAAATAGTCACCTCTCTTAACCTCCCAGAAAAACTGCAGTAGACAAAGAAACTGAAATGGGTGGGGATTGGCCAAATAATTGGCATTGTCACAATCCTACAGTGAAGCTTGTAATAAATGGATTTAAAGAACATGGGCTGTGAAAGAACTAGGATGGAGTGAATGGAAAAATATTCAAAAATATGTTATTCAGAACATTTCATGTATTCATAAATTATTCACCCCCACAGAACTGCAGGTGCCTCAGGATTTTTCCATGTAATGTGAGATCCTCAGCTGGCACAAGCTGGCACTGCTGCATTTGTTTCCATGGAGTGATGCCAGTTTACAAGGATGTGGTCCATGTTATTATTTCTAATTTTTTTCCTTCTTTTTCTGTTCCTAAACATTCAAATACATGTAACTCTACAGAGGGAGCTATGCTGAGTCTGAAAATGAATCTTGGGGCACTATGATTGTGCAAGCTCTTTAAGCTTTACTTTCACTGTTTCCATGATAACATCAGTTCTTTTCTGTATGTGTTGATAGTGTGCTGCTGACAGCTACCTGCATGTGCTTTCTCTCTCTCTCCTGCACCTGTTTGTGTATGTGAAATGGTCAAGTTCCATTATACACCAATCCTCAGCCCTTATCAAGTTAATTTATGGATGAATGTAGTTAGCTTTGTACATATTTTCAAAACCGAGCATAAACAGAATTGTTTTTCCTTATTTAAAATCCCATTATAGCAGCTGCACTATAAAGTGTATTTTTCTGCTGTTAAATATTTTATCTTGACCACAGCTTGCATATCAGCACACTTGTAGCAGTATGTTGACTGTTATCTTTTGTGTACCAAAGCACTAGATAGTTTGGAATAATTAAATAACATTGCTTCTCCATTATCCTTGGAGGGCTGATACTCTTTTCTTCTAAGATAAAAGGTAAACATATATTATAACAAATCAAACTGTAGGATGATAAATATTTTTGTAAGCCTGGGTAATAATGTAACAAAAATAAGATGAAATCCGTGCTTTCCCACTAGTATTCATCTGCTATATTTATTTTTGCTGATAGAGCCATGGAAAAGGGAGGCTCTGTGGCAGTGCATTTGCAAGGCCATTACACATTCCTGAATGACAGAGTCATCACTAGTCTGAGCCTTATATGCTCAAGGTTTTATAAATATAGATTGGTGTATGGGTTTGGGTGGGAAAATTATCAAATCTAGGACAGATACATAACTCAAGTCAGCACCATTTCAAACAGGTTTTTTTTTGAGATTTTGTAGCCTTTTCTTTATAAGATTTCCAGGCTGATTTCTGCAGAAATAGTTGTGACCATGTGTTGTCTGTGTATTCCCCATATCTTTGTTAGCATGACTGACAGTTGTAGTGTCTGTAGTTCTTCAAGTGAAATGAAGGCATTCCCCAGCACCACTGAAATTAAGATGCAGAGGAACAGAACAGAAAATATTTTTCTTGATATATTTGTGTCTAATATATTTTCCATGGCAGAGATATTTATCCCAAGACCAGCATTTCATTGACTTCTGGTCATTAATCAAGTGAACTACTTGGATGAAACCCATTTTTGATTTGAGAAAAGTCTAAACATTAATTTAATAGAATACTGGGTTGAGATATGGATAGGAAATAGTTTTAGATGTAAAGGTTGAAGTAGGAGTACAAGATGGGAAGTCTTAAGGGAGTTAGGACTAGGATAGAAAAGTCTTTATGGCACAGATTCAGGGCAGGGGGGGAAAGAATAAATTGAGCATAATAAAAGGGTGTGATGAGGATCAGGAGGTATCAGAGGATAAAATTATAATTCAATCTGATAATTTTTGCTGCATAACTTCATGATAATAATAATTAATAAGACATATAACCACAGCTTGATTTAAAAAAAAAAAAAAAAGAGACAAAAGCATAGGAAATCCCCCACATTAAAAAAAGAATAACCCCTTGAAAATTCATTCAATCAAATATGTTTTTATATGTCATATATACTATTTTTTTTATATTGCTAATTTGAAGAATCTGAATCAAAAGGAGTCTTCAGTTACCAAAAGTTCCTTTTCCCTTTATTGTCCTTTAAGAAAATTGTCACTAGCACAAAACCTTCTACCCCATCGCTATGATTGGTTACAGAAAATTTCAGTAAATTTCAGTAAAAATGGCAACTTACATCACCTACAGATGAGCCCAATTATTTGTCAAAACTCAATTTTCTACAGAGTATAAAAATTAAACTGCTGTGAATTAATTGTATTGTATTTTGTCATGATTGTATTTATTCTGCTACACTCTAAAGGTGCCTTTACCTGGTTTTTGTTTACATATAATTATTAGAATTTGTCATAGGAAGTATAAAATTTTCATAATCCTAAAATGAAGAATGCATATACAGATGTGATGTAAACCAGTAAACATTTTCATCCATGAAATGTTACTGCTTGACCTGATGTAAATTAAGACCAACTGCTAATTGAATAGTAATTATTTGTTATTTAGAAATGCTGTTAATGAAAATAAATGAGTCATGTTTTTTGTCATGTGTTAAAATAGCAATCTTTATTCATTTTATTGTAAGCCTTTGGATTTCTCAGCACCATATCTGTAATTTAATTGTAGCAGAGATGAACAATAGTTACTTGTATTCATTTTGGCAGATATAAACAAGTAAACAGTGTCCAGCACATATTTTCAAGTGCTGCAGTCATAGGGAAAACTTTATGAAACATTTAGTTGTTCAACAGAGTAGCAATGCTTAGAGGTTGACCTTGAAGTTTTTGAAATGTGAATTGATCCACTGGAACAAGTACAAAGCCAGCTTTGGTGCTAAATGTAAATTGTTAAAAATGGTGCTGCATAACATCTGCCTTGTAGTACGCCTTAATCAGCACTGTGAAAAATGAAAGTTTAACGATCTACCATAGTGGCTTCTAAGTGAAGGATAAACAAAGGATGAAAGAGTTTCCTTGCATGGTTTGTAACTGATGGCATGAAAAATGTCAAGAACCATCTGCCTCAAACTTATCCAAACTGTCATCAAGTATTCTAATCCAGTCAAAGGAGATACAACTAGAACAACCTATGTAACTTGCTGAAGGCTTATCAAAAGAGTTGTAAATAAGGGAAAAAAAAAAGGAAAAAAAAAGAAAAAAGGAGAAAAAAAACCCCTATCAACTGCATAAGCACAGATTTCTGCCAGCTTGCCTGTGGCTTTGAAATTCAATCCCATTTCTCTAGTCTGACAAACTGTACTAAATGGTAAAATGGATTTTTATTGCTTTCAGCCATTTTCATTCCAGCTGCTATCACTAGGTAAGTACTCAGTTTTCTAATATGAGAATTATATTTTTTTATTTCACTCTTCTCTTTTGTGTGTGTATATTGACTGCAATATGCACAAAAACCCATTTTTGCAGAACTAGGGTATAAATGGGGGCATTTACACATCTGAGCTTAAAAAGCTGCTACTGCTTCTAACTCAGCACACAGAAGAATCCCAAATATAGTTATGTCAGTGCAGAAAGCTACATTCAAGTGAACAGAGTTTTTTGCATTGGCTTTCACAGCAGATAGGAAAGCATGATTTTCCCCAGAAAAGAAACACACACATTTAATGCTGATCATCCTTAATTACACCAAGAATTAATCAAATGACCCCACATTTGCTAGTTTGATTTTCAGTAAGTTATGCAATTTTCAGTAAGTTAGATCATTCTGTATCTTGGGCATAGATTTAGCTATTTGAAATGTCCCTTGGTAGCTGAAGAGAACAAGTCTCATTGAAAGTCAATGAAAAGTCTGTTGCTAAGTCAATGAATTACCTGGAGCTCTGTGTCTCATCTACTGGTGCCTGACACTGCACTTGACCAGAGCATATTGGTTTTTTACTGCAAGTAGTCCTGCTCCTTGTGCCTAAGGGATTCCAAGGGTTGGGAGTTAAATCCCAAGGTTTGCTCTTCTATTCCTACAGAGGTCCCTTGGTTTTGACTGGTTTCCAAAATGGGGACATTAAAGGCTTTTTGTTTTTTCTAGTGTTGTGAAAGTGAGGCTTAACCAGGGCTAAAACATGTGTGAGCCCTTTGTTAAAACTTCCTCTGAAGGCATCTGTTGAGAATTGGAACTTTGGAGAGGCTGGATGATGATTTAGGTAAGGAAAGGTAATCAAAAGGAAAACATGAAAACAAAAGCAAGGGAAATAGAAGGAAAAGTGAAAGGATAATGAATTTCAAATATTCTTAGTATTTTCACTTGTATTTAGGTATCACTTTTTTTGTAATACCTAGCATAACATAGACTATCTCAGAGCTGAAAACTATAATTTTTGGGCATGGAATGGGAAACATGCAATTTCATCAGGTTCTGGTTAAGGTTCCATATTGGCAGTCTGTACTGATGTATTTAATTTTCACTCAAAATTCAAAAGTCTTAGAATGCATACAAACATCCATATATTGTGTTGTTTGAAGCTGTAATTTTTTCTTTGCTACCAAGCTATGATATCTTCTAATAGCTGTGTAGAGTTTAAGGGTAAAAAAACTCTTTCTATTAAATGTATCCGTACTTTTCATTGGCTCTTGAGTGAATTTATACAATTGATGTTGATACATTTGTCATGGAATATTCTAGTGTACAGGTGGAAACAGATGATACAGTATAACTTTTTTTTTTTTTTGGTGACAAAATGGTATGCAGTGCATTGCAAGATTAGTTATCCGTAGCAGTTATATGAAATGCAAATGTCATAACACAGATTACATTTCCATAAAACCAAAATAACACTTCAATATATGTGATTTAGTTTTACTGTGCACATTTTTATTTAGCAGAAATGACACATTGCTTCATATTTGCATCATTTTTTTTGCCTTTCACATTGAACAAAAAGGTGAAGAACTGTTTCAGTGTACAGTAACCATTTCATTTCTGGCAGTCTCTCAAAAGGGATTTTCAGTTTAATGAAAACAACCTCCCACTTTTTCATCCCTATTGCTAAAAGCAAAAGGGGGTAGGCCAAATATTGAATCTTCTTGCAATTCCTCTATGGAAATCTGGCACATCTAAAACCCCACTTTGAGCAGCTTTTACAGAAAAAGGACTATGGAGAAGGAGCAGGGACGGATATGGTAAAGGGACAGGTTTTTTTGGTATCATCTATTCTTTATTATCCATCTGAATTAGTTTGGTTTATAAAGTATTTATGAAGTATTTATAAAGATAACCACTTTCTTGTCCAATTCTTGGGACTGGCTTGCTTTAGCTAGAGCAATTCTTAGCTCATCTGAGTTCCAAACATGCAGGAAAGAACTGGGAATAGTATGATCTGTGGGTAGTAAGGCATTCATCAAAGTCTGAACTTCATTCCTTCTTTGTATTGTTTAGTCAGTTGGCATTTGCTTATTAAAACAGTAAATGTTAAGTGGGACCACTCACCCCCCCAAGAGCTCTGGGAGTCTACTTAACTTGATATTTCCTTTTTTTTTGTTCATTAATTATCATCATCTGTTTACATATTTGGGTAATGCATTCATTTGGGTACTGCATTTATTTAGTTAGGATGTCAAAAAAATCCACTTAACAAAGAGTGACAACAAGCTAAGTGGAGAATGACACAGAAGAAGCTGCTCCAAGAATGAGAAAATTCCTTGTTTGGTAGTCAGAGCTCTCATAATGCTGCAGACCTCATATACTGGTTTTAGGATGTCTCAGGCTGTAAAGCACCATGTGTAGCTATGAGGATCACTAATATACCATTGCTATGTTCTTGACCACCTCTAAGATAAACAACCACCAAAAATTATTACTTAATTTCTCTCTATATTCAGTGCAGATATATAAATACCTCTGGGTTATTAGCATCTGTCTTCAGACATCCCTGGAGGAGGATGCTTCCGCTGATGAGGGAGGGGAATAACTAACTTCATACAGCTAAAATGCCAAAAGACAAGTCCCATGCTCTGTGTCCTCCCTCAAAGAGCTGGCAGTCATTTCCTGTGTGGGTTGTGGTATGGGTGGTGGTGTGGAGTTTTTTTCCTTTTCTTTTAAATTTCTACACCTGCATAACTTCATCCTGTTAGTATTCATATCCAGAACACTTGGCATGCACTGGCATTTAAAACTAAATTACTGTTAACAGTCGGTAACACATCAGTAGTAGCATGAAGTGCTACTTTGTGAGATAACAATGGATGCTGTAAATGGAACTTGATTTTTCACAATATCTGACTGTGGCATGAGAAAAGTGGAATCTAAATGATCATGATACAATAAAGCATCTGTGGACTAGCTGAGACACTAATTTAGCATTTTTTGATAAAGAATAGTGTGGTGCATAGCCTATAAACCATGCTAATAGCTCTATCTTTGTAATTCATAAAGTATATACAACACATGCAGGTGGTTTCTTATTTTCATATGGGCAGAATTGTTTGAGTCCTGTACTCAGGTATGTTTCCTGTGATTTCCTGGCTTTCTCATAAACCCAATTTCTTGTTCATTATTACTTTCTAATTGTTTCCACTGATTGATGGTATTTATTGTGTTTTGCTATAAACAGCATGTGATTTAAAGAAGAAAAATGCCCTGATTTCATTGCATATTGCTGTTGCTGTCATTTTCACAGTTGTTAAACAAAAATCTCATGTGGTTACTATTCATCTTTTTGTGGCAATTCCACTTTCAGCACTCAAGGATATGGCAGTAATGGCAATGTGCTTACACTGTAGTGAACAACTAGGGGTATATTTGGGGTTTCTTTGTGGGTTAAGCAGTCTAGAGAAAACTACAGAAAGGAAAACTTTCTAAACAGCAATGTTCAGTTTTCTGGCCCCTAAAGAGAAGCTTATTGCAAGAAGTTATAAATGGCAGGAGAAAAAAACCCAAACCTTCTCTGTGCTCTGTTTGCTGCAAGAGACCCTCAGAGGTGTGCTGGTCATGCAGTGATTTCCAGTGAGATACATGTGAATTTTGATAAAACTGGTCTCTCCAGCTCAGGTTTGCAGGCAGGCTTTGAAAAAACGCTGGATGGAAATCAGCAAAGAGCTGGATTCTGGTTCTCAGCACACCTGGAAACACATTAATGCACTCTTATGTAAATGGAATTAATGGAGAGAATGGAACATATCCAGCTACAATGGCTGATGGGATGAATCTCCACATCTGAGTGCACGGCTCAGCCTGGCCAGCTGAAAACAAGATAAATCCAGGCAGGAACTAAGAGGAAAACCATGACCTGGTTTTCCAAAGTAAGGCCCTGACATGCTGGTATTTGGGCAGCATGTCACACTGCATACTTCTCCCTGAGAGAAAAAGGGGATTTTTTAACTGTGCTGTGGGACTGCTCTAATTCTGAGTTGTTCTCTGTTATTTTGTCATGCAGCAGACTCAGAGCTTGCTGAACTCAGGCTGAGAATGGATGAGTGTGAGGCCATGGGGAGCACCATGAAAAGAAGCTTCTGCCAGCTGGTGGATGATGCTTGTTCACTGTGGGGAGGCTCTGGCCAGCCCCGGGGGAGCTGTGGCAGCACAGCAGAATCCTGCCACAGGGAATGTGTCCTGTCTGTGGTGCTGCTGGGGGAGAGCAGGGAGCCCCACTGTGGGGACTTTGTCCTGTCTGTGGTGCCAGGAGGGCCCTGGGTCCATGAGCAGTCTCCCTGTTGGTGTCGGTGACTGCAGGGAGGATGGGGCATCCCCCCAGACCTTCCCTCAGCCCGCTGAGCGCATGGCACAGGAGCACCATCCCACCACTGCCCTGCAGCAGCAGCTCACCTGGAGGTTTTGGGGTGGGATTTGGCCCTGGATCCAGGGCACAAGGGCTCCTCTCCAAGCCAGGGTGATGGCACCAGGTTCCACATCTTCACGGGGCTGCAGTTCACAAGCGATGCTTCTCCCCTTGCTCTTGTTTGTTCTGTATCAGTGGGAAGTGTCACAGCCAGGAGAGCCACCAAGCTGGTGCTGGTGCCATGTGTTGGGGCTGGTTGGGGACATCCCCTGTACAGCTGGAGCCAGGCTCTTTATCTGAGGATAGATAGGAGCAGTTTCCTCAGCCCTGGGCAGCCCAGGAAACCAAGCCTGAAGGCTGAGAGACCAAGGCACGTACTGCCCTCTTTGCTTCAGAAAAGAATTGTTTACCTTGACTTAGACAAGCTGTTGAGCTGGGGAAGAGGCGAAGAGCCATGGCAAGGGAGAAATAAAGTACGTGAATTAGGGATTTGTAAGTAAATGTCTGTTTCTTCAGTTTTATATAAAAAAGGATTTCTGGCAGTAATCGCAGAGGGCAGGAGAGAAAACCATGAATATTGATTTCTCTCCAAAGACAAAGGGTCATTTGTTAAATGTAACCTAACATTTGAATGCAGGGGAATAGGTTAATTTCCAAGTGATTTTCCACATTTTGTATATTGAACATATTCAAGGAAAGAAGAAAGTGATTGACCACATTTCATGACATCTTTCTTCCAGTCCTCAATACACATGTTAAATTGACAAGGACTTGGACAAAAACAAGCAATAAAAAGTTAAAACGCTTTCTAATTGTGTCTTAGATACTGTTGCTTTACAGCAGCTCTAAAGGTTCAGCTTAGCATGGGTTTGGAAATGTGGCTTATTTTGCACTGAATAGTTTTTATTATTGTAAGGGTAATAATACCACAATATAACTTTTCTTTCCTATCTATTAGGGCTTGATGGCAATTTTCAGTCACGTCATAGAGGAAAATTTGTAATATGGTTCCATAATTGATAATTTTGGAGTTAAAAAGAGGTGACTTTTGGATTTGTTTTATCGTACTCTACTTCATTAACTAAACAACAAGTAATTTCAATGTTTCTTTACTTCTGCTGTTATAATGGAAGTTAACAAGTGGAATTATTGCACCTATTGATGGTTAACATTGAAAAGTCTCTTCTGTTGTTGTGGAAGAAGAAAAATCCTGACCACTGACAAGGAAAACTGGATTTAATACTTAGTCTGTGAATTTGAGACAACTTACACTTCTTGTCTGTAAGCAAACGCTTCAGGTTTTCCCTCACTACCAGAAGGTCATAACCATAAATCAATATTCTTCTGAATAACATTAGAGTTCTTGCACCAGTGCAAACTAGATGTCAATCAGTGTGAAGTTAGAAAGATAGCACATTTCATGCACCCTTTTTGTTACAACAGGCCCTTGAAAAAGAAACACAAATTAAAGTCTCTAAGTTCTTTAACTTACTCTAAGTTCTTTAACTAACTCACTCTTAAGTAGTGAGTTATAGGAAAAGAATAAAAACCAAGGGGCTGTGATCATCACTAAGCATGTTGTAGGGAGAGGTGGCATTTGATCTAAAAATGTCACATTTCACTGTGAATGCAAGTCTTTCACTATGAAGTTATATTGCTCCATGTAATGCTTTTATTTCTAGGATGGCTTATGCTGAATTTCAATTCAATATGCATAAGAAAAAACTTGGCAGATTTTCTGCCTGCTTTCAGGAAGATCTGTGTGCTTAATACTTAATCTACTGGGTATTATTCCTTGTTTTGAATTTTTTGTTCTGATTTAGAAAAAAGTGGTTTTGCCAGTTTACAAGCCTTACTTTCTCCTAAGTCTATAAACACAGTGATTTCCCCCTCAGAATCAAGTCTTTGGCTTGCAAAATTGGATGTATTATTTTTATGAGTACATGGCAAATTTTACTGTCAGTCAGTGTTCCCTTTTTATTTTTCTCTGTGTTCATCTAACTCTGTTCTTATCCGGGCTGTGGCTGTGGTTTATTCTTTTTGGCTTGTCAGTTTTTTGGGTTTGGTTTTTTTTCCCCTCTTGTGTGGAAATCTTGCAGACTGTGTCAGTTCCAAGACTCTTGAATTTCCTTGTCAACTTTGGTCTCTGAAGAAACATGATGTAACTCAAAATTTAAAGTAGGCCTTGGTGAGCTGGTTCAAATTAATGGAAGCCTGTGGGGCAGCCTCCTCTTCTTTTTTTATTTTGTAATAAGCATAAGATAATTTTTAAAAAAAATTACAGAAGCCTAGTTCAATGTCTCCTTTTTTTTTTTTTTTCCTCTTTTTTTTAATTCTGGGTAAAAAGCATCATCCACTTCCCACTTAGCATGAAAACATAACATTCTTAAAATGCTGAAGAAAGGCTATGTATCACAGTACTTCCAGCCAACTAGAAATTTTCTGGAAATGGAGACTTGCTGACTAGAAATGTAAAATTTGAATTCTTATCTGAACAGGGATGTAGCTACAGATCTTTGGTGGTTCACCGTTTATTGCTTTTAGAGGTATCATGATTACTAATGTGCAAGAAAGCCATGACCTACTGAAACAGAACCTGATTTTAAAACAGTGTCTGAAATGAATGAAAGAGAGATAATAATCCAACTCAGTTGTTGGATCCCTGATCTGGTTAATGTATCATTCACATTTTACCAACCAGTGACTTGTCTGTTTTGTCAAAGAGACTTTTCCCTTTGTCCAAAGCCTGTGAGTGTAGAAGTAATGATGCTTGAATTGTACATGCTTCATCCTGTCCTTCAAAGGAAGGCAGAGGAGAGGGTGCTCAGGAGATCTTAAAGTAGTTCCATATCAAAACTTTTAATTAAAAAAAAAATGCATCAGTTTATACTCTTCCTTGCTCTTCAGATGAGTGACTGATAGTGGGTTCTATTTGCCTTCAGAGAAGAAACCACACAGGATTTGAGCTCCTTGTGTGCTTTGTAGTGTCAATATATTTAGGCAGTATTTATGACAATAAAATCTCATGCTCTCTTATTGCTGGAAAAATGAGTGCAAATGAATAGGTGATACAAGGCTTCATTCCCATATTGGACAGTTTCTGAAGGAGTAATATGTTTTATGGAAGTCAATGAATGTTTGAAAGGCTGTCTTATAATAGCATGTTTAAGATCATGCCTTACAAATAAATTTGTGCAATATTGGGGGGTTTTGTTTGTTTCTAAACAGGGATGTCAGATTTCCTTGATGGCATTTAGCATTGACTAACACAGAACACGTGTTCTGAATATTCAGTATTTTCAGAGCATATTGGACAGGATAATGTGTATATATACACACATTAGTAAGACTTGCAAAATGTATTTCAAACTGGGGGGAGTCTAAAGATCAGGAAAGTTCTGAAGCTCTTGGGTTTTTTGCTTAGTTGTGCAGTCCTTGGAACATTCATCATGTTAGTTTATCAGATGCTGGGTTCTCTTTGAGCTGAAATAGAAAAGTCTGGATGATATGCCCTTGGCACAGTGCAGTAACTGGCTCGCACAGTGCCTGTTGGCAAAGGTGAAATGTGCTGTTGTGGTTCTGTGAAGTCAGTTTTGACTCACAGCTTCTGGAGCTCCTACCAGCTAGAGTGCAATAGGTATCCTGGAATTTCAGTATCCATTTAGATAAGTGCCATGTCAGTCTCTAGCTGTATTAACTACTCTGCATTACATATATATATATCAGGCATCTGTGTCTTGAGTTAAGGAAACTTGAAAGAAAGAAAAACTGCAGTGCATCTTAATCTGTTCAGATGTTTTTCTCTGATTTTTTTTTAACACTTTGGGCTGCATCTTGATCTCTTCTATCAAGGCATGTATTTCTGCATAACATCAAAAGTGCATTTTCTTCTTGGGTACAGTGGTAACAGAAGTTTTTTAAATGCTGCAATGATACTTGAACAGATTTTGTGCTGATTCCAGGAATATTGTATGAATACAACAGGAAACCAAACTCCAGTGGCAGAACAGAGGTCTTTGTGGTTGTCACATAAATAAACAAACAAACAAATAAATAGCTGTGTTATGTATTTTTTTAGCTATAGCATCTAAACTGAATTGAACTATGTTGCTTTATATTTTGATTTTCATTTGACTCAGTAGAATGAGACTCTATTCCTTTTCTCCAGTGAATTTTTGCTTTGTTTCTTCCAGAAAAAAGCAGGTGACAATAGTTTACAGCACACAGTGGTATTAAATTAATTTAGTGGTGCTACCCTTACTTTGTTCTAGCATAAGTGAGTGGAGAATGAGAATGATGGATGGATTCTTTAGTGGTGACCCCATTAACCCCTCAAAAGCTGTACTGTGATCTCTAAAGGTGTGTAGATTTTTCCAAGCCTTCTTCTCAACCTTCATGGCCTAGTGATGCAGAGATCGTGGGAATAATTGTGGATGTCCACCAGAGAGAACTGAAAAATAGGAGATATAGTTTTACAGTTTGGTCTAGTGGTTTTCTTTAAACCCCAAAAGATTTGAAACTGAATCCTGGAAAAGAGCCAGATCAGCCAAATAGGAAGGCATTATTTAAACAGAGGTGTAGAAGTGAAAACCCTGTGAGATCTCTGAGGAAGTCAAGTGCCCTTCCAGGTCACCTTTGAGTGTGCCCAGACCCTGGTACAAGGGAGACTTTGACTTCATGGCATCAGGAGTCTCAACAAATAAAGAGTAAACAGCTGACTTTAGAATGCATAGTCCTCTCCCCAGGCTTTGTCAGTACCTGGAGCAGGAGCAGCTACAGATCAGGTTGAGAAAAAGTGTAAAATAATCAGAGCAAGGCAGGGCACTGAGAGGGAGTATTCTCTCAGTGGCTGAGAACCAGCCACTTCAGACAACACAGCTTTGTTTCCAGTTCTATCATGGAATGTTTTTTCTATTGTCCAGAGTCCTGCACACCAAAGAGCTGGTAAGGGCTATTTTTAGAACTGAATAGTGCTATTTCTTGATTATGAGGCAAATGTAGTTGTCACTGTGAGGTGCTCACAGGATTAAAGTGTATATGGTTATGTGAACTAGTCCTCCCTTGGAAATCCTGAGGAGTTAAGAGGGCTTTAATCTTCATCCCTAGGAGTCTAGTAGCACTTCCTGTAGACTGAAAGTCAAAAGGGTAGAGGAAAAAATAACTTGCACTAAAGAGGACTAGAAAAATTTTTTTCCAAAGATATAAACAAGAGTCCTGCAGAAATGACAAACTACATTTGTCTACTGAACTGTGTTGGTCTAGTGAGTAAGGAAAATGCCTTGTGGAATTATTTGAAGAAAACTTAATGTGCCCTGAAAAGGGGGGGTGGAAATGGAAGGGATCTTCTGCAGTGTCTTTGCACTGATGTTCTGTAGATCTTATCCCAGCAACTACACTTCTTCTGCTTAGGAACTGCAGCAATATCTCTTGGTGGTTTTTGTTTTTCTTTTTTTTTTCTTTTTTTAATTAACATCTCTTCCAGTAAGAGGAGGACTTGGAAGGACCGTGTTGAGGCCTAATAGAGCCCAGTAAAACTTTACTATCTACCATTTTGGGGTCTTTAAAGAGTATCAAATAAGCCACTCCTGACAGGCAGCTAAATATCACTGTCCCTGCTTCAGGAATGGATAAATTAAGACTGAGAAATGTTAAGGGACTTGTCAAACATTGCTCAGAAAGTCTGCATCAGTCAAAAATTCCTGACTCTGTCTTCTAGCCAGCAGTTTCATTTCTCTGATGTTGAATTAAAAATCATAAAGAAAAGATGTGCTTAACAGGTAACAAAGGCCTCCTTATTATTATCTCTTTGTTTTTCTACATGTGTTTTTATAATGCTTCCAGATGACAGAAGATTCTTTTCCCATACTTTCAGATGTGCAAGGATCATAAAGTCGTCTTCCTAACCTGTCCCATGTACTGGTTTTTTTTGATGCTGGGGAGAGATGAATGCAGAGGTCAGGTTCTGTTTCTGAATCATTGTGGCTTATTCTGAGTGTGATGCTGCTTTGCTTCTCTCTGCCTACCACCCGCCTTCAGTTCCCACAGTTGTGTGTTTGTGTGCACTGTTTTTTAACACCTAAATGGAGATGTAAAATGACTCAATCTATAATGACACATTTAGATTTCAGATGTTATACTGGCCAATATGCTCACAGTTGTTTTTGTAGAATGTACAAAGTTTCAGGCTTTCTCTGAGGAGCTGTGGTAAAATCCAGTTAGATTTATCATAGCTGTATTCCCTATAGACACCCAAAAAGATACAATATTCCAGAATTTACTTTATATTTTGGAACTATTCTTAATAATTATTGTGGAGCACAGAGAATGAAAATATCAGGTTAACCTATCACACCTCTAACTTCCTATCACTGACCTTTTAAAAGGGGCTACTTATAAAGAGACCAGATAATATCAGAATGATCTTTTCTCATGCCATTAGGTATTTCTGTTCCTATCAGGCTCTGGTGATCCAATATTTCAGTGAAATGTAAACTTATGACATGTTTTGTTTGATAATTCATATTACTGATGATTGAAGACTTTTCTCAGGGATGTGTTTTTGCACAAAATTTATAATGTAAACAACTGAGATCACAACATATAGTTAAGGTCTCAAAGTTATGGATGTATAAAGAGAGCTTCCCCCAGGACATCTATCTTTTAGCTTCCCATTTGAGGACTGTAGGAAGCTAAGCTTTTTTTTTCCTTATGTGCTTTTTGCCATGAACACTTTTGTAATTCTGATTTCTTTGTTCTACCATGTATAGCCCAGTAGCTCTTTGGTCTTATCTCTGGTGGTCCTTTTGACAAAAGTAACAAATATTTTTTTGGGTACTATATGATCCTGTTAGTCCAGAGTCATCACTCTTCTGAGAAAACAAATCTTGTTTTTGTCTTGTAGAGAAGAGGATGACTCAATCCAAAGCCCACTCAAATTGGGGAATTGACTCTAGCCTATATCAGCTGAAATCAGTTCTTTCCTCAGAAACGAAATATCTATCATACCTAAAAACTTGAAATCTTCTGAACCATGTGCTTATCCTTAATCACTCTTCTTGATTAAAGAAAGAGGGCTTGTGATCTCCATTGTGATATGTTCTGAACTGTGTCAGAATTTAAGGTAGCCAAATAGCATATAGTTTTATTTGGTGGAAAGTGTCATTAACACCTATAACATATTTGACTGTGTATTTGTTCACTATTTTCCATTCAATATCTAACTGCTGTAATAACAAGGTATTAAATCGTAATAGCACAAAGAGGCATTACGAGCAAATTACGTAGCTTTTCGGTGTGGGGCTCAGGGAAGGGAAAAACAAGGCTGAACAAATGATATGTTAAAGTGAGAGAGAGTATCTTTCCCTGGCAATGTTTTTTGCTGGGTGCTGAGCTGGGAGCACTGCTTTGACAGAAGGGGCTGCCAGCCATGGCTCTGCACTGTAAGCAGGACAGCACTCGTACTTGTGGAGCAGCAGCAACCAAATGTTTCGGTGAGGATCTTGGTTTGTTGCAAAGACAAAGATCTCTCTGCTCTCTGGTTTCCAGGTTGCTAGGACACATGGAAAGTGTTTTGATTCATTTGTCCACAGGAAAAAAAAATAGGAAGAGCACAGATACTTGAGAAAGCAGGTTAGTACTGCCTTGATCCACTCCCAAGCTGTGTACATGTGTCCTGGGGCTAGCTCCAGGTGCAGGCCTGTGGAGAAAGTCCCCAGGTGACATATGGTTAAAAAAAAAGGTTATTATGGGGTTTATTTGTCAGGGGAAACCTGGCTGCAGTGTCTGATCCAGGTACAGGCAGAAAGGAACATCCTTGCTGCAGGAGTCATAGTGGATTGTAGGGGTTGTTACAGGATGGTGAAAGGGCTGTGGTCACCTTTGCATGGTTTACCTGCCTCATCTGGCAAATGGCTGCTGTCTTATCCCAAATGACAGAGAGCTAATGCTCATTCAGGTTTGTCTGAACATGGCAACATGAAAGCAATCAGATGGCAGAAACCAAGGCTTATAGAGAAGGTGGAGTATTATTGGCAAAACATTTTGCAATCCCTGCTGACTTTATCCTCTGCCCTTCAACATGCTCTACAGAACTGTGTAGTTAGTTAGGTGGGGTCTTTAGGTGAGAAAATCAAGCCTAGAGGTGCCTTTTGGGATAATGCTGATGGTAGCAGAAGGCTGCCATTTCCATTTTTTTCCTGTCAGAACTCAGAGAAGTGAATTTAGCACCATTAGTGGCCTAAAAGTCTCTTGGAAGATGAATTATTCTAGCAACATTAGCAGCTGACTCAAGGTTTCAGCAATTTTTTTTTTTTTTCAGAAATGGCTATAAAACTAATTAAATCAGAGTGGATGTTTTATCACCTCATCTTCATATTTTTTGTACATATCAATATACACTCATTTTGGTATTGGATTCCAGACAGAGATACAGGAAATCTGTGGAACCAAGTCTGTTTACAGTTTGATATTGGCATTTTTCCATTAAAAAAGAAATTGGAGGGTTTAAAAAGAAAAGTGTGCTTCTTGGGGAGCAAGTCAAGTCTTCAGAAATGTAGATATAGATCCTTGCTTTTGCCAAGAGCTGCTTCTGCCCTCATGGCAGTTGGTCAGTCTCTGTCTCAGGCAAATTGGGAATCACAGGACATCCCTGTTTCCTGGTGGCTGTGGTAGGATGTATCTAAGAAAGCATGAGGCAATGTTTTGACAAAGGAAGCTGCCCTGGGATCTCTTTGATGGCATGGCAATCACTGCATCCACCTCAAGAAAGGGCTAGGAGTCACTGAGGCAAGGCTCATTGGGTATCACTGGAACGTACCTACCACAGCTTTAGCTAACTTGTTCTAGGTCTTACACATTGTGCTGCTTGTTACTGTCCAAGGCAGCCACTCTTAAATTAAAATTTAAAAAAAGAAAAAACTACAACCCCCTTCCCACCTCCAAAACCCCACCACTTCTAATGGACAACTTCACATGGTCCCAACAGAGTTGCAATCCAGATACACAAAGGTTTTGTGGTTTTTTGCTTTCTAACCAGCCTAGAAGACATGAGTAGGAGAGGCAACAAATATATTCCCAGCTGTGAGAAACATGGTCAAGGATTGTGTCCCAGCAAAACTGTGAACTGTTTCCTTTGACTTTCAAAGCGCAATTCTTCTGTTTCAGCTGATGAAGGTTCCCCAGCAGTCACTCAGCTTCAGTGGAAACAGGCCCAGTGTGACACATAGGTTTGCAATGCAAACATGGAAAGCTAAACCTTCTTCTTGGATTTTCCAGGCTGAATGATGGCATTTGTCCAGACTATGGTGTTTGCTCCCTTTTGAGCTAAATTACACTTACAACCACTATTACATGCCGTAATAACTTTACCTAGACTTAAGAATTTGTAATATTTTTATTCTGTGTAGCTTTACCTTTATCTTTTTTTCACCTGTCAAAAATGTTCTTTCCTGTATCTTTTTCTTCTAAGAAGGGTAGGGAAGGAAAACCTGCTCCTGATTTTTTTTTCGCCTTCACTCTGTGACTCGTGCATTTCTTGTAAAGAAAGGTGAGGTCTCTTGTGTTTCTTCTGTGCTGTCTCTGTGCCTTCTAGAGCCCAAGTGAAATGTTTATCAAAAAAACAAGAACTGGCCAATTCAGTTGACAGGTCTAGAACATTCAACCTCTTCCTGTCCTGCAGGACTGTTTCTGTAGTCTTTCTGGTCTTGGATTTGTGTAGCGGGTTTGGTTTGCATAACCGGGCGGAAACACCAAATTTTAGTGTAGTGGTTTTATGGTCAATTTATGCACTGTTCCCTGATTTCTTTTCTGTGAGATAAACCATTAGGAGACAGCAAAGCAGGCACACAACTTATATGCTATGATAAACTTTATTAACGGACCTAAGAGAAAAGAAAGAAAAAAAAATCAGAACACACAGCCAGAACTTCTCCTCTTCTTCCTCCCGCTCCTTCTCCTCTCCCTCAATCCATGTGCAGTTCTCAAGAAAGGAAAAGAAAAGGGTTTCTTCCTGCTTTACATGGTTCTCCAAACTGCCCCCTCCTGCAGCAAAAACCAATCTGCAGTAATGTAAAGTCTCTTTTTTTCCATAAAACCCTCTCGCGGTTCCTTCAACTTTAGAACATGGGCCAGCCCATGGGG
>VXAC01007103.1:826996-853738 GCA_013399225.1 Rhipidura dahli | reverse complement strand
AAAAAAAAAAAAAAGCCTAACAACAAAATACAAGCCAACCAAAACCAAATTCATAACAAAAACTTGACCAAAAAAAGAAAAAAAAAGCTAATTCCTGTAAGCACAGCATAGCTTGCATTTTTAACATTGTTGAAATATAAAACATATTGTTAAATGTTGCTGAAATATAAAAATGGTATTTTTTGAGACTCTGGCTTTGAATACAGTTCATTCATTATAAAATACCATGTCCATGGCATTCTCAGGCTAACAGTATTTTACACTCTAAAGGGTATAGATATTACTAAATGCTGCATTATAAAATATAGCCAACAGAGTAATGCTAAATGAATCAACCAGCAAATGGAAGCAGGATATTCATCATCCCTCCCATTCCATTGTGAAATTCATTGAGATACTGCACAAACAACAGACTCAAAGCTTTTTAAGCTTTTTTTGTTTGGAGAGGACAAGATTGGAGGATTGAGGGAAGATGAGACAGGAGAAAAGAAAGTCGACCATGTTTTTTTACTAAGGTAGTTTTTAGCCATCCCTCCAAGAGTAGAGGGTAAGGAAGAGCAGGAAATGTACATGTAGGGCAGTTTGATGGCTATGTGAAGCTACCACACAATTTAAAAATGTCCCTGGTCCAGGCAGATCTCACACTTTAAGGCCTGTATTCTCTGTAACACGTAGTTGTAGGAGACTGTCTATTCCATATTCTCATTCCTGTATTCACTTCCAGTTGTGCACTGCTTGTCCCTGCCAGCAGAAGGAACAGAGCAGCCCACCACGTTACCAGTGTCAGTGTTTTTGCATGTGAGGCCGTGTATGGGACTGCTTTCCCTTGCAGGATAAGAGGGGAGCTGCAGTGTGCACACACAGCTGTGCAGCCTTTGTAGTGCCTTGCATTCCTCCTTAGCATTCCCAGTGGGCGGTGTAGTTAGTGACAGAAAGGAAGGGGCAGGGGGCTTGTTGCTGCAAGGGAAGAGAATGGCAGAGCTTTTTCCTGCTGATTCATCCAAACCCAACGAATGGGGGCAATTTTGGGAACCAAAGGCTGGTTCTCCTTAGGTAGTTTGTGCAACTTGGCTCGCAGCATGAGCAAAAAGTATCATCACTTCACAACAGAATATTGTCCTTGGGTCAAGGTCAGTTGTCCTTGGGAGATTTATGCATATGGTCCCAACTATCCATTGCATGGCTGTCTATTAAAAATCTTTCTGTCTCCCAGTGAAGGTCAAAGAAAAAGTATAGTTCATCAAAAAAAGAAAATAAGATTGGAAAAGAATCAATTTTATTAATGGTTATGTCATGGTACATTATGGTAATGTTATGACACTTTTTTTTTGTTTTTGTTTTTGCTTTGTTTTTCCAGACTGAAATTTGGCCTGGACCTTGAGAAATGAAGAGTAAAATTTACTTAACCAAAACCCAGCCTAGGCTCTGATGCAGCTCTTGATGCAATTCTTGATCAGCAGGTATGTAATTATCACCAATATTTCTTGAAGTGTGTTGTTTTTCATTATGGAAGAGCATAACTTAAATGTGAAGCCCTCCTTTGCTTAAGAGCATTGATAAAATCATATTTGCTAAATGGAATGAGAGAGGCTGCTCTTGAAGATAAATGGTAATCTGGACAATAGAAAGGCAGTAGATCTAATTTTCTGGACTTCAGTAAACCATTTGATAAACTACCCCTTGGGAAATGGTTAGTTAACCTGGAGAAGATTTGGATTAGTAAAAGAAATGAATGGTGAGCAAGGAAGGGACAACAGCATGGAATTTTTTTCTGGTAGGGAGTGACTAGAGGAGTAGGCCAAGGTGTTTGCTTATTTAGTACTTTTGCTAGTGATTTTTTTCTGGTGGTGTGATAGGGCAAAAGGGCTTGATAATGAGATTTTTAGATGAGGCACACCTGAGAAAACATCATCAGCATCAAATTTCAGGCAGGTGGAATGAGGTGATGATAAATTGCAGCAGAGGGACAGAGACCTGAATAGCACAAGTGCCTTTCAAGCTGTTGTATATGAAGGGCTCCTGTTCAGCAGATGATATTAGTGGAGAAAGGCCATGTATGCTACCTGACCCTTAGGGGATTCCAAAATACAGAACTGAGGCAGTGAAATATTGGGCTAGACTGAGCAGAAGGTTAATGTTGTACAAGGTACTACATTGGTTATTGTATTTACATATGGGTCAGCTATTTGAGCAGGAGGGGAGAAGCAGCAGTGCAACAAATTCTGTGAATGAAGACTTCCATCATCCTTCCAGAGGCCAGCAGCTCTGAATGGGCAGAGACACCCACACTGGCCCTGAACTCATCCACACCAAGAGGGCAGTTGGCTTCCATGGGCCTGGGACGAGTGTGGAGGTAAGGGCATCTTTAAGTTCTTAGCTGAGAACCAAGTGGAAGCAAAGCAGATTAATGATAGAACCTGGAGCTAGAGTATAAATCTCCTGCAAATCTAAGTCAGCTGTTTTTGTTCTATTTTTGTTCCTCCTCGTTGTGTGTCATCTTCTGTTTATGACAGTGAGGCTACTGTTGTCACTTATGTGCAAAAGCAATTAAAATAATTTCTGCTGTTCTGACAATTGACGTTGGTTCCCATTTGCTCTGTTTTACAAATGAGCTGCATTATTATCTATAGCACTGACCATCCTTCAAGTATCCTATCATGTAAATAGTCCATATAAATAATTAAAAGCTGGGGTTCACAGTGGTGTCTGCAACAATGGGCTTGTTTTTTGCAACTTGATAGGAAAGATTTGATTTACATCTGCTCTGGGTATTTTATTCCCTATCTTATTAAAGCTAACAACTTAGATATACCATAGTTTTTTATGGGGAACCTTGCCAAACATTTTCAGATGAAGAGAAATTTTCTCCAATTAAGAGATAGTATCAGTGGAATAGAGCGTTGTCACAGGATAATGGTCTCCTGCTGCTTTGTTAAATGCCAAGGTAAACCTGAGGCATTTATCAGAAATTAATGTCAAAGCAAAGTCGAGAGGTTTATCTTGAAAGCTGGGAACACTGAGCCTGTGAAAATGTCTGTTAGAAAATAGTCCATGTTTCCTTGTGCATCCTTCCTCCCCCCAGTTATGCTTGGAAGGAAGAAAATTTTCTCTCTGGCACCAAATGCTGCCCCCCAAACAAGGTACCAGATTCCTTTTAGATACATAAAAAAGGCTATGGAATCTGTAATTTTAAGATGAAGATGAGTAGTTTTTTCAATTGTTTTTGTAAGTATGTTTGAGCTTTACCTTTGCATCCCTTAACACTAAGCTGATCGAGGACTTTAATTCTGTCAGGCTTCACACAGCCCTCATTCAAAGGATGTTCAAAAGGGGAGTCTGAATGTTAAAAACAAGGCAAATATATAAATCTGCTGGGCTTGCTCTGTTACCAGGATAGAGCCTGAAGGAAGGGGTGTGGAGAGGGAAAAGGAGGGACAGAAGCTAAAAATATATCTCAGTCACTTGGAAAGATGCAACAAAATGTTTTATGGCACAGAAATAGGCTGCAGTGCTATGTTCCTGTTTGTTCCTCACAGACACTGAGCAAAGTTTGTCAACTTGTGAACAGAAGAACCTGTTTGTCTGTAAGATCCAAGTCAAATCTTGCTAGAGAAGTAAATCTCTTTAAGTATTTTTGGTCTTCAGTTGCAATGCAACACTTCTGCTGGTGTTACAAGGTGTTTGCTGCCTTTTAAACCCTAAATTAACCATGTCAAATCAACTTCAATAGCTACTTAGTCATGTATTTGATTAGTCCAGAAATATGCATGAATTTTAATAATTTTATCAAATATCCCCCTTCAATTAGATTACTTTGTATTATTTGTAAACCATATATTGCTTTACTGAAAATCTAAATGTGGAAACCACTGTACATAAAAATGAAGCTGATTTGATTGCTACCTATTCCCCTAGTCTTGGAGACTGGAAAAATATATACCTGCTGACAAGTATAAGAAATCAGTTCAGTCCTTAACACTACTTTTTGTTTGCCTAACTTATTCAGGGTAAATATTTTTCATTTGAAGAAGTTCTGTGTCTCTTTAAAAGTTATGATGACCCTGGGCTTCACTCAAAACATGAATTTGTCCAAAACATTAGGAATGGTCCATGCACTGCAGGTTTGTCCCAATTGAAAACAAAACTGACGAAGAAAACAAAAAAAACCCCAGCCAATCATCCCCCCAGCAACAAAATAAAGCACACAAAAAAATCCTCTATCTCCCTCTTCCCCCCAAACACACAAACACAGCTTTCTAGTCTATGCCAGCACCATATTCTACATTTTAGATTATGGTTTGCCATTTGGGGGCCATAGTAGTTTTTAGTCTACTTTGCTAAGAAGATGAAAAAAGACAAGTACAGACAAGCAAGTGTGCTGTTTTTCCCCCCTCTCCTTCAGAGTGAAGAGATTTGTTTCAGGGCTGTTTGCAGAAAAGTAGATATTGTGGGGTTGTGCTGCAGCATACAGTGTTTCACCAGTCAGGCTTCATTATGTCACATCAGGTGTTTCTATAGATTAATTTTAGTTTCTGACACTTACTGAGGTATGAGAAAGCCATTCCATGGAAGTGCCAGTGACAGGCAATCCTCTGCCACCAAAGAGGGAGGAGCCTTTTAATTTTAGACTGAGGAGGTTTGGGAGGAAATGCAGAGAAAAAATGATGAGGCAGTCCCGACAAATTAGCATATCATATTAAATACTTGTGTTCTGGAAAAATGTCCATGATCCTGCAGTGTTCCTGGACGTGGAAGGTGTCCCAGCCTCGTGGTCAGTTCAGCTCCTTCTCTGGGGTGTGTGTGGTGAGGTAGGGACAGGAGTTGTGGTTTGGCTTTCCATGTGGGGCATGAGTAATTCCAGGTGGTTGACCAGGGAGAGCTGAGGGCCATGGAGCAGCCTGCCCTTGGGAGGCAGAGGGGAGCAGGTACCCATCTGTCTGTCTGCAAATGACCAGCTCTTGGGCCATGTTCTCAAAAGTGATCTGCAGGGCCAGAAAGGCATTAATAACGCATGCCTTAATATTCACTGCATATTCATTGTGGATATTTTCTGGAGAACAGACAAACAAGCATGTTATCTTGGAGGAACAAGAGAATAGCATTAAAAGGGTGTGCAATCATATATGTGCAGAATTTTCAGCAGCTTTTGGAACCTTCAGAGGGATGTTCCAAGGGGCTTTCAAGGTCCAGTCAAAACAGGCAGAGCAGAACCTTGCTGTGGATAGCTGTGATTTGGCTTTAGGTCACTGGCAGACCCAGCTTCAAATCCCAGAGAAATAAATGAAGAGAAGCAACAACTTTAAAACTGAATTTTCTATACCTCAGTGAAAGCTCCTTCAGATTCAGGGCAGGCCTGAATCCCAACAAACCTTTCACTGCTCAGTATTAAGTGTACACTTTATGTACAAGGGCTGTTGTAGATACTATGCCCCTGAACCTGTCTGGCTTAAATTGGTGAGAACTTTGCTCTTGATTTCTGCTGGGCTGTGATCTGTGCTTTTGGGTCTGGTTGGTTTAACTTGGACTATGTAATCCAACAGGATTCACGAAAAGAATTTATAACACAGATTTTTTATTCTAAAAAAAGTGCATAACTTTTTAGATTACTTGTCCAAATCAGAAATAACTGTGTAACCAGCATCTATGAGCTCAAGCTAGAATGGATGTAACAGTGTGAACAGCATGTCATTCATAAACTACTAGAAGTAAGAATAGCATGGCTGTAAAAATACACTGTGAAATAGTGACACTGTTAAATCTCCAATTATAAAGACATATAAGAGGGAAGAGAGTTGTGACCCATTACACTACTGGTGATCCCCAAAGGAGATATCACAGTAAGGCTGAATACTGAGTAACTACAGTAATTTCTGGTGGCTTCAATGGTTTCTGGCAAAGAGATGAATATCAGAAGCCCAAATAATAGACTTTCTTGCCTAGGTTTCTATTTATAATGAAATTCTGTTCAGATTAGTAGAAAACATTACAGTCAAAGAAGAAAGGGAGTGAAAACTAAATAGAATTGCCACAGGATTTATTTTTGCTGTAACTTGTACATGATGATTAAAAATGTGTATTGATTTGCAATTTACCCTGATACTTGAAACTGATAAAAGCATAAACTACTACTTTGGTTTAACAGCTTTATTAGAACTGAGGCTGGGCAGAGTTATGTGGGGTCACTTTTTGCCTGGGGTTGCCTATCAGTTTTCAGTAGAAGAAAAGAATTGGAATGAAGCATTGACAGATCCCATCTGGGCTCCCTGAGACAGCTGGTTTCAATACAGTCTGTCTAATGCTTGAATTGTGCCTTCAGTCGCTTTTGTTGGCATATCACAATAGTTTGGTGTTTTGAGATAACACCTACAGAATGGACCGAGTCCACAATGTGTTAGTAGCAACATTTCTCATGAACTACAGAAATGCTGGATGTGTGTGAGCTGATTCAGCTGTACAGAGATGGTGTGTGTGTTGTATAAAACAGCCGTAAAGTCTATGAATACACAAATTAAGGTTAAACTATGACTAATTTTAAGGTTTCTCTGGGTTCATCTGTGTCTTTGGCTAGCAGTAGAAGATCAATATTTTTTAATTTTAGTATTTAAATTTTGTATATTGATGCTTAATTCAACTTGGCTTACAAACATGCTGTGTGGGTCATAACCTTATTTAAATAGCAGATTTTTAAATACTTGAGTGTCAAATGGCAGCAGAAACACCTGGACAAGGACATTGGAATCTGGCGTGACAATTTTGCTGTGTCTGTTTTACTAGAAATTCCATATTTGCATTTAATTTGGTTTTTGGTCTTGTGTGAAGTGAGATTGATGATATCTGATATCCTCATTATTATTTAACTAATTGTTGTAGCTATTTAAAAAGAAAAAAATAAATCCAAACTTTCCCTGCCTGACAGGAAGAATAGTGCCTGCTTTAGAGTACAGAAACTGAATAAAACAGTTTAACCAGCAAGAATAAATGCATTGGGGTTCGGGCTCATTTTGGGAGAACTGAAATTGGAGCCTGATGTGGGAAGAAAAATAGCAAAGCAGGAGATGGCCATATTCCCTCAAGAAATTTCAGTGCAGCAATTAAAAAAAAATTCTATGAGATTTCTAATGGATATACAAATGCATACATCAGTATTGGTCCCTGATCCCCTTCAGCTGAAATCTTACTTTGCAAAAATTAAGTTGCCTTCTGCCAGAAAAAAATTGTTGTTTGTCATTTATTCCAAGAGACTGCCTTGTTTTGTCTGATCACTTCCCTACATTTGCAATATAGAAACAACATATTTCCATTAATGCAGATGTTCACTTTCATCTCCATAAGACTCCTGAAGCACAGTACTCTAAATTTAGAAGCGCTTGCTGTTCCCTCCTACCCCTACTCCTTCAATTTCTTTTTTAAATGATGTAGTTATATAGCTAAGATTGAGTCTATAATCAAACCCAGCCTGTAAGATGACACTCCTTGGTGAGTAGACAGCTTATCCACCTCCTATCCTCACACTCAGATGCATAGCAAAGAACAGGAATTCTTTTGGCCTCCTCTTTGATCCCCATTTTTTTTTTTTAAAAAAATGTGGTTATACTCAATATTATATAGGGAATACAAATTAGTCACAGAAAAGTGTCTGTCTCCTATTGTCTGCTTCTGCTTAAAGTGGAGCTATTTTGTCCTGCAAACCACAAAGAAAATTACAACTTCTTTGTAAGGATCAGTAGTGGGAAGCTTTGCCACAAATACAAGATACTTCACACATTTTTCTCCCAAGTTATTGCTCCATGACAGTAAAATGTGTTGGGTTTTTACTTACCTGGATAATCTGAAGATTTTTTGTTTGTTCCTGATATGATTGTAAACCATGAACTTGCACCTTGGTTCTGTAATGGCAATACAGTTTGGGGAAATGGAAATTGAGAGATGGTAATCTGTGTATAGTGAACACACAGGAATGTCAACGTTATTTAACAGGGCTGTGGAAGCCATGGGGGAAGTCCAAGATGAGGACTCAAAGGAAGGGTAAGAACAGGAGAGGTTAGGTTTTTCTTTTTGGAGAGAGACTTCACTGAAGAGTTAACAGAACTTTGATTTGAAGAACTTCTGTAATTTCACCTTTCTGCCTTATTTTTTTCATTATTATTTAAATGGTGCTAAAATGAACTGCTTGAGCTAAAAGTATGCTAAAAAGGAATGGGGACATGTCAGATAAAATATGTGCAACACACATTCTTTTACATTTGTGTCTCAGTGTTTTGTTCTGGGTATTTTATAGTGTGTTCCAGAGCCTGTTGGAGTGGAAAACGATGCCACATGTAACTCTCATGTCTTTGTGTTAAATCACCCTTTCTTTCCCAGGTCTCCAAGCAACAGTATCTTAAAGATGAAATATTCGTTTCTGAAACCTAATTTAATTTCAGAGTTGCCTGAGCTGCAGAGCTTATCAGTTCATAGAATCCACAAAATTCAATGAATTAAAAACTCTTTTCCATAGATGGAAGGTTGTTTTTAATTTTTTTTTTTTTTGGGGATCTTGTTAAAATGCATCTTCTGATTTTTAACCTTGGTTTGGCTGGTTTTGATTTTCGCATTTTACTCATGATACAGCAGATAAGAAAAAAGACTAGAAGCAATAATCTTCCCATCAATAAATGCAAGGCATTGTAGCTTTATAACAGCTATTAGCAACCCTGAGCAGTGCAGAACTGTAAATAAATGAAGATTAAATATGTTTTGTATTTCCCTAGGTTTGGTTCAAATTTTGTTTTTAAACATAGTTGGTCTAGAGCCTTAAGATTATCTAACAGATCACTAGTGGCATATTTTAACTAGTTAAGTCAGTAACAAATGAAACTAGACGTAAAACATTATGGAAATAATGAAAGAGATCATGAGCTCAGAAAGGCTCAGCTTTGTAATTGCTATTATAAAATGAGCTAAGGTGAGCTCACCAAGAGCATCTGAGGATGCCTCCTTTATTCCTGTGAGCTTCCAATGACTGGCAGATGGATGTCTGGGCTTCTGATGTTTACCTAATTGTGCAAATTAGATACTTCTGAGAATTCTGATAATTAATGTGTAGACATTATTGTCTCCTTTTTCTTTTATACTAAAGAAGCAGTGATGATTGGAGAATGGAATACCTGAATTCATTCTGGGGGTCTTTAGCTGAAGATAGGATTAATCATTAGTGCATGTGAGTCACAAACACGGAGCATTTATCCACTTTTAAAGAGGGCCAGTGTTCATTGTAACTTGGGTCCTCCTGGAAGCACAGAACAGAGCAGCAGTGCTGGGGATGCAAGGCCTAAACAGCCTCCCCTGCCCACCTTTGCTTGTCCCCTGTGCCACTTTAGCCTGGCCCCCTGTTCTCTGGGCAAGCAGGGGCAGAGGTGCCAGGATCTCTCCTGGAGTAGCTCCTGTGGAGTCACTCTGTGTGGAGCTGGGCCTCCCCTCCTTGCACGTCTGCTGCTGCCAGGTCTCGTGAAGGAGACCCAGTAAAATCTGTTACTGGTGATCTCCAGGGGAAAAACTGAAAATCTGGTGGTGGGTTTGAAATGAGTAGTCATTCTCCTGTTACTCTGCTCTACAGTATGGCTTCTTCTGAGGTTATTTGGATTTCCAGTAGCCATATGGCTAGGGTTTCCTCCAAGGAAAGAACACTCTGGAGAGTTGCATTATTGTATCTTAGGTGTATTATGGAGCAGGTGTATGCAGACAGGGCTTGTGCATCACCAACTCCAGCTCAAACACAAATAACATCTGCTGCTGCATGTGGTATGATAAAGATCAGAATTAATGAATGAAACCTGAATCTTCTACCTGATGAAAAAGATTTCCTTGGCTGTAATTGGGCACTCTCACATTCCAAGAAACTTAAATAATGTTATAATAATTTATATCCTTCTCTACAATGAAAAGTGTGTGTGTCATTATTTGTTTGCTTTTTTTGCTTGTTTTGTTGTTGCTTTGTCATAAAAATATCACCAAGGTGAGAATCTGTGGATACTTGAAAACATTTTCACAGGAAGGGTATCAGGAGTTCTCAGAATTAATTTGCATTTCAGGGCAAATTTTCAGTGTTTACTATGGTTCATAAATGTCAATGACACAACCACGTTTCTCAGCAGGAGAAATTACAAGCCTTAATTCAAGCATGCCTCATCGCTTACTAGCTATGCTTCTTTTGCAGACAACTAGGTAGAACAAGCTGGTGTGTGCAAGAAAGGAGTAAGCAGAAAGTGCTGTAAAAATACATATTTTATGCAAGGTTTATATAAAACTCCTATGGTGCCTACATTTTTTCCTTTTATAATATAAAAATGCTTTGTCTGCTTATGCATTTTTTTTAAATATCAGCAAATGAATACATTTTCCAAGACTGTGGTGATTTACAACTAAATAGAAATCATAGAGCAAAATAATGACAAAACATTTTTGCAAGCTAAACTATTTTTCTTGCCTCACGTGCTGAAGAAAAGACAGAAAATAGATGAATGTTGCAATGCTTTGTGAAAGGTAGTAATCAGGGCTGCTGCTGGGGAAAATGGAGAGCTTTGGCACCCTTGGCAAGAAAGGACAATATAACAATATAACCAGAGTTATATTTAGTTATAATATTTCTTTCCATTACTTGTGCTGGGATTTACAAAGTTTTAGTCTTAGAACTTTAAGGCTCTAAAAAAGTACAATTAAAATGTAATAATCTATCTGGAATAAAATGTAGGACATCTCCTAGAGAGGTCTTCTCTAAAACAGAACAAACCTGTGAGAAGCTATGGTTCTGAGAGAAAAGGCCTCTCCTGGAGGGCATGAGCAGTTTTGGATTATTTTGGATACTGCTGATGAGGAAGGAAAGGCATTAGGGCGCTGCTCAGGCTCTTGGCTAAGGTCAAGTGTAGTGTGTAGCGAGTCTCTCAAGTATGTGTTATTTTACGTTTAAATCTCTTGGGGAGACAAGGACTCTGCCTGGGTTAAGGCAAATTTCAGTTCAGAGATCAGCCATGAACCTCTTGTGCAGAGACACAGTTGCTGCTGTTTGGGGAAGGAGAATATTGATCTTGCTGTCACAGGTGATCAGTACATAATGCCCAAGAGAGACCTGAAGAGGAGAAAATATAGCATAGTAAAATTAACCAAATTAAGTCCCTGAGACACACAAAGAAATAATGGAATCAGTTTTTTTATCTTGTGCAATTATATGTGCATACATCATTCTAGTGTGATGCAATATCCTTTAATGTTCTGTAAAAGAGACTTCTGGATTACAAAAATACTCAACTGTTGGGTAATCCATATTTTGGAAGACAGATTGGCCAGTGGGAGTTCCCTCTTCCTTTAAGTGTTATTATTTGTGTGAGAAAATGTTTTGGAGCAACTGTTTCTACTGGAATACTCCTGACTTTTAGAGGTTTGTTCCAGTTCAGTGCAGAAAGCATAACTCCAGTTTTCCTCCGCTGCAGGCATGTCTCATACTAGCAACACCATCTAGATCCTGAGAACAGGTAGTAAAGACCATGATAAAGCTTAGGTGATGCACACTGTGATTTTTGAGAAAAATGCACAGCACAGAAAAAGTATATGCCCTGCAGAACGAAAATGTAGGATATGAAAGCAGGAACCTAAGAACAAATCATAGACAAAGCAAATGTAATTAGTGCTATGGCCACTTGCCTTCCTACTGGCTCACCTTCAACTCATCAAGGTGTTTGCTGATCATATGTAAACAGACCGTTGCTAGGAAGGAGAAATATTTGGAAACATTTTCTCATTCACATTAATAATGAAAAGTAACATTTGATTCCCTGGGCACTTTTTCAGCTCAGGCTCTGAAACTGAATCTAATTACCAATGTTGCATTACAAAGTGGAGCCTTTTCTGCTCAGGGAACAGACCAGACATTAATGAGAGCTTCTATTTACTTATTTTTAAAAAAGATTTTCTGCACGTTAATTGTAATTTATTCAACATGCCACTCCGTGTCTTAAAGTAGCAGACCAAAAAACATGACCTCTACACCCTGTCCTTGCCTTTTAGTTTATGTGCTTGATTTGCTTTATTTCCAGAGAGAAAATAAAACATTTTAATTTGACTTTACTGTCATATGGTTAGTTACCAACCTGAGATTTCAGTGAAATGTCCTTTGTTGAAGATTTAGAAAAACAATCAGTGTGCAGCAAATATTGATATGACTCTTAATAGCAATTTAGCTGATTAATATCCATTCATTCTGCAAAGCAGCATGAAACACAGCGTTTTAATGAACGCCAGCAACAAAGAGTGTACCAGGTGTGTTACTAAGAAACAATCTCTAGTGTGATTTAATTAATCAAAGCATTGCATGGAGCAATTATGAGCAACCTTGTGTAAGTGGCAGTAGTACAAGGTCCTTGATTTAAAATTGGTTTTAAAGAAAGACATCATGGCTTAATAACTATGCTCTACTAGTTGCAGAACAAGTATTTTCTTTTTTTTTTTTTGTTTGTTTGTTTGTTTGTGTTTTTAAGTGGATGGAGGAAGGGAAAACTAATTATTTTGAGTGCTGGTAACTGGATGGATGAAAAGTCACTGATCTATTGAATATGTTACTGAATCATATTCTTCAGTGCTTTTCACCATGCACTTTGCCCAAATCTTCTGAACTGATTTTTTTTAGCTTTCTGAGAGGCTGAAGTGGCTCCTGCTGAGGAGGAAACATTGCTGACCAGCCTCAGGTAACAGCCAGAGGTGTATGTGACACTGCAGCCAAATGGCCTGAGCTGTGCTCTACCAGGTTAAAACTGCTGCACTGTGGGAGCTCTTGGGGGAGAGGAAGGGGCTTCAGCTTGTAGTCACAAGATGTATTAAATAACAAGGAAGTCACAAGGAATTAAATAACTCCAGAATGAGCATCTGCCCATTCCATTCAAAACCAGCCGAAAATCACTGTAGAACACAGTGCTTAACTGGACACCTGAGGCTTTTTCATTAAGCAGATGACTGGAATGCAAACCAGTTTGGAGAATTAGGAAGGTTCCCCTCTGTTCTTTGGAAGAAAAGTTACTGTGACTGACTTAGCCTCTCAATAGAAATAGGCAATTTTTATCTCCTGCCCTCTGGCACTCTTAGTGAGTTTACAGTTGAAATATGTTACCACAGTGTAGCTAATTCCTCTGCTATAAATAGTTATCTTTAAACATTGAAGGAGTAAAGACCTATGTTTGTTTGGATTGTAGCACAAGCTATTGATGTGTGGACTTCAGCCTGTCCAAATTCCACGCTCCAAGAGAAACTTGCTGTATACACTTACTCTGCTGATGTAAGGTCTTCCATGGAACTGAATAATTGAATATACTGTGATGCAGCTCAGACTTTCCTTCTTTCAGAAATTGTGGGACAAAAGCATGGGCATGAGCTGTTACACAGATGCACAGTTCTCTTAAAATTCTCTCTTGGACACTTGTAGATGAATTTCAATCCTTCTATAAAGGATTCAGACTTCAGACTGAAAACTTCCAACATTAGCATTTGCAAAAACCACAGAGATTAAAAAAAAATGTTGGGCTACACACTAATGGATGAAGAAAATTTTATGTAAGATAAAAAATTCTGTTACTATTCAGCGTTTAGATATCTGTTTTGGGGGACTTTGCAGAGCTTGTTAAATCTGTGCCATTGTGGTTTAAGATTTCACAGTGGAAAACACACAAGTGAACATGCAAACTGTGGCACAACCTCTACTAATCTTTTAGTGGAAAAATAGAGAAAACCCTGAAGTTTTTGTTCCTAAATACCTGCAGAAACTTGGTGTGCAAAGGCAGTGGTACATGAAGCCCTTTCTGTTCCTATCAGGGCTGTGTCTCGGGGCTTCTGAGATACTGTCTGCAACTGTGTGTATGCACAGAGAAAAATATGTGTGCATTTTTGAATGCTGTCTAAACATAACCCTAATTTTTCTTTAAATGAATATCCTCCTGGGCCTTCAGTTGTCCCCACTTGGAAGTGCTGAAGTTCTTTCCTGAAAGGCTTAATGCTGTTTCTGGAAACAATGTGCTAAGGATATGCAGCAAATACTTTTAAATTTTGCTCTTGGTGCTTATTCAGCTGCCTTCTAAGTTGTGTTGAAAGCTTTGTATGGAGCACTTGGATATTTTTTATGGAATAAAAATAAAGTTTTTCAGTTTCTTAGAAGAACCAGGAAAGAAAAGTTGAGCTCAAGATGAGGACGGAGTGGAGGACCTCAAGTGGCCCCTTCTGACCCTCCCCATTCTGTGATCCTGTGATTTTGTTCTTCTATAGAATCAGAGAAACCTGGGTTGCAAGGGGCCCTTGGCTGATAGTCATTATTTTGGGTTTTTTTTTTGTTTTTTTTTTTTTCAGTAGAGTTTCTTGAGTTGTAAGGCTGCACTTATAACTAGCATTATTTATTTATTTTAATCTTATGCCTGCATTTTGTTTTAAAGGACTTTGTCATTTAAAGGGTATGGTAACAGAGTTAAGATGTCCAGAGCATAAAGTCAAACTTTGGTTTATGTGTTGCCTTTGAGCATCAGATTTTTTATATACTACATGTGCTGAGGAAAAATAACAGTGGAGAATGTTCTGGGTTACATTTATGTGGGTCTGTCTTCAGTTCCCTTAAAAGAAACAGAGCTTGAAGTTTAGCCTGAAAGTCAACCTACTATGCTTTTTTATTTTAACACATAAAACTTGCAGGTTTTAAGATCAATCATGCAGGGGCCCAGAGGAATATCACAGCAATAAAATATCTCCCTTGGCTGTTAATTTCTTAACTATATACATTGCAAATCAGACCACTGTAATACCTCTAAAGTGGAACTTCATCATGTGTTGAAATTAGATATTAAACACAAGCTTAAATCTTTCTTTTTCTAGCAGTGTCCTTAAAGAATGATGGATGGGGTTCACTTGACTCCGAGAACTGGAACTTTATAGCAAACACTTTGAGCACCTTGTGAATGTGATAAATATCTTTAAAGGTCCTCACTGAGGAGACAGAGCTCAAAGATTTCTTCATTTCCCCTCCCACATCCACAATTCACAGCCTTTGGGGAGGAGAGTTTGTGCTTCTTTCTACAGATGTTCTTTAAACCTGCTGCTGTCAGAGGAAGCAGTTACTGCTTCTGACTTTGGTGACTGCTTTGGATTCTTCTTTACCCTCTTTCTTTTGCTGAACTGGAAGCCCATATGGGCTTAGACCAGCACTGTCAGCAAAATATGTCAGCCAAAAGTCTCCTGGTTTGCCACTCTAAGAAGAAAAATGCTAAGTCCACAGAGCAGGGAAGTTCCTAGAGAATATTTCCTTCTAGTAGACATGTGTAGAACTCCATCTGCAAGGTTTTTTCCCCTTAGATTCTGGGACAGAGGAACTAGATATGCTTGGAATAAATGTACATCTGATAGATGGACATCAATCACACTGTGCCTCAAAGAGGAAGGAACTGTTCTTAATTTTTTATCATTTTTTAATGCTGTTGATGGTATTTTGACTATATCTGAATGTGGTGAACATGAAGTAGATGTTTTAGACCCTTGTTTCTTCTTCCCCTTTCAAAGCTCTTTGCCCAGAGTTCTGAACTGTCTGATAAACCTACTTAAAACCAAAAATAAACACTACCCCAACAACAACAAAAAGACATCAACCCCGTCCACCTTAATATTAAAACCCTCAGTAAATTCTGTATTTTGGTGTTTTGGAACTATGATTTGCCTATAGGCTTGATGACTACAGGCAACACAGAGTGCAGCTTCTCCACTCTCACACCCCTGCCAAAAGTGACTCATTCCCAAGTCCCACAGTCCTGCGGGGAGCTTGACTGTGCCAGACCTTTTCACAGCTTATCTCTGTCTCTGGGCTGGATCAGCTGTGCTGGCTGACAAGTTCTATCATTATCAAATCTAGGAATTCATGAGTCATGACGCAGGAGTTGTGAAATTAACTTTCAAATCAAGGAGTTTATATACACATATATATGTGCATGCATCCATACCCTCGCATGGACCCAACTGATACAATACATAATTCCATATATAAGGGTTATTGTATTTCTTTTGACCTCTTATTTCAGCCTTTAAGCTTTACATTTCACAGTGTTTTCTTTACATGCTTGAAAGCTAGAAGCAGTTGTTTTGTCTAAAAACAAAAAAAAAATCCCACTCATTTTCTTATTTCACTGAAGAGCTCTGGAAACTAGTGTTTCAAAGAAGCAAAGAGGAAAATAAGTCAATAGCTGAGTAATGTTGTTTTCGTGGATCAGAGTCAAGATTGAAGTACAAACAATTTTCCATCTCTCAGAAGAAGTTTTCTTCTTTCTTTAGTCACTGGTATGACCAAACTACTCAAAGGAGTAGACCCTGCCAAAGCACTTACAGAAAGGTATTTAAGGCTATATCTTTGTATGTGTAAGATCCTACATTTCCATGCTGCACTTGTAAAGTAGGAACATAGACAAGCGTACAGGTTATGGTTGGAATGGGCTAAAATGTGGTTCTGTGACAGATGGGCTTCTGAAGTGCATAAAAGCATATTTCTGATTTAGATTACTGGAACACAGACTATAGAGTAAGGCTTTCAAATTGTCAGTGCTTTCAGAACTTTGACATGGATGTAGTCAATACATGATATATGGCTTGCATGTATTATGTTGTTTTTATCCAGTTTTCCCCATATTCCTCTGTTTTGTGCTTTAACACCATACAGATATGTAGACAGGTGTCTGCTATTGCTCTTCAAGGTTTGCAAAGTTCTGCCACCCACTTTTTTCCTTTTACCTATGGGCCCCGATTTAGTTGTAAGTGAAATTTAAAAAAAAAAAAAAAAAAAAAAGGAAAAATCAGAAATGTTAATCAGAGTGAGTGCAAACTGCAAACATTTTTGTTTTATTTACTGGTTCATACAGCTCAGTTTTCTGGAATAGAGTTTGTATCCAAGAAAGGCAGTTGAAACTAGAGTAGTGAAAGAATTTGCCCAGTGAGGGGAATTCTCCTGGTGACAGCCATGGCTTGGGTAAAAGGCTGTGGATCTATTCATGGTGCTCTGTAAGACTGCCACTGATCTCCATTTGCACTGGGAGAAATAGTAATAAGTTCAAACTTGGATCTGGGAAGATTTTGGTTAGTTGTTAGGAAGATCTTTCAGATAGCAAAAATGGGCACAGATAGGGGTATTCAGCCTTTCCATTGCATTAACTTGCTGCCTTCTGACCTGAATTCTTTGTGAAAACCAGAGCCTACATCAGAGGTGTTGCTTACATAATTAATGCAGCTGCCCCTAAGTCTTAAAGACAAATGAGTTAATCCTTCTTTACTGGCCCTCTCTGCAAATGCCTGTAGCAGCTGAGCTGCTCTACACTGACTGTGCTCAAGTTCTGTACATAGAACTTGTGTACTGTGTAGAAAAGATGAAGTATTGCAGATACTTAAGATACAGCTGTGTGCATTGCAGGATGTTTCTCTGGGTTTTGAAGTCTTATGTTTGATAATTTGATAAGGATATGAAATTTAATAAAGTCTAATTAACATTGTGTACTACAGTGTACAACAAATGCTGTTTATATATCTCTCACTGATAAACAGGGCATTTTATGTCATAATGTCTGAACAGTTAGCTGCTTGTGTGCTAAATGCTGCTTTTAATTAAACAATAAAGAACATAACAACCTTTATTGTATTGTTGTAAATTTTGACGGGGTACAACAATTTGATTCCTTAAAAATTAATTGCCTAGGAGTGTGTTTAAGTAATATTGATTATGCTGGTGCTTTGTGTTGATCTGTGATACTTAACCCAGCATTTAAAATATCTTTTTTCCATTTTACATTTGTGATGCAAGAATAAAAGCAAAGTACAAAACAAATAGGCACTTGAATTCTAATAGCAATAAGCAATAAATGTCAGGCATCTGGAAATTATGGTTGCAATTTCATCAGAGTACACTTTGTTCTATTATGCCTGCATGAATTTTGCTACAGGCAAAATCTATTACAGATAACAGTTAAGAACCTTTGTAATCTACACAGATAGTCATGGAAAAATGCTAGAAAACGAAATGTTGGAAAATGCAATATTGCCAAGTAAAACTGACACCCAGAAAATAATGTGCTCAAATTTAGAACTGCAGAGATAATTTCTGCACGATCGTGTTGAAACAGAAATTTCTGGACTGTTTGGTCCTGCTGAAGGGCGTATAACTAATAACATGCAGTGTATTATTAAATGTGTTTGTGTACTCCAGATAGATAGATGTTTATCTCTATACTGCAGGCTAGTTAATTTGCTTGTTTAATGATTGTTACCTGAAATAGCAGTTACCAAGTTGGGACTATACATTAGAAGCCAGTACTTTTCCATTGCTAATGATTGTATTTGAATAGCAGCAATTTCTGCTCCGGGTCATCTCTATTGCCTGTGCAAGTATTCATGTCATATGTTTTATCATGCATTATGATGCTTTACAACTCTTTAATCGACTCTGTAAAGATTTAAAGCCTGTTGATCAATTAGGATTTTGTCAAGTTCCAAAAGTAGGTTGTTCATTTTACACAGCATCTTGGTGCCAAAGTGCTATGTTCTAGACAGCTTAAATTTATCCTGAGTTACACTCGAGTAGCATAAAGCTTAGTCATGAGCAAGAATGACACTGGTGATGCAGAGACTCTTAATATTTTGTATTTATACTTTTGCTCCGGGATATACGATAGAATTGAAAAAACAACTTGTGCTCTTTAAACAAACTCTTTACCAAGTTGAAAGTGGGTATATTGGATTGCATTCATCTCCACCTTTTTAGTAAGAAAGTCTAAATTTTTCTTTCAGTGTAAACATCAGTCCTAGACTTTTTTTATAGTTGCTAAGGGAGATCTCTTATGCAACAATAAAATGTGCAAATATATATGTTTTGCATTGGCAGTTTGCTTTCTTCACTAATTAGGCATTCTTTTCAATCACCACTAAAAGGTAGATAAGCATAAAACTTGGTTCATGTAGTAAACAGCACAATAACGGAAGGTTTAAAATCTGCAATTGTACAGTGGTTGTGGTTGGGTTTTTTTCACTAATAGGTGTCTTGGTACAACGTCACAAAATATTATTATAATAAGCTTAGTGAATGAATCATATCCTGCTTTGAAAATGTATCATCTGTCCTGATGAGTCAAATAGTCATAAGTTTTTGGACATAAAATGTTTAGGTGATATAACAGTGGAAGAGTTTTAAGGAATGAGAATTGTTTTTACCTTTTGATGTGTGACTCAACATCAATGAAACTGGAGAACTGTGAGTCTTTAGGATTCTGGTCCTACTTTTGTTTGGAATAAAAAAGAGCTTTAAAAAAGTAAATGGAAGATTGCCTCTTTACTAGTAGAGAATGAAAAAGTTTATTTTGTTTCACAATGAAAATTAAGATGCTTCTTTTACTCTGTGGTCATCCTTTGTCATTTGGACATCCTTTAGGGGTTCTTTTTGTGAAATGTAGAAAGGAGTCTTTGATCAATGTGAAACAGTTCATGACTTGAAACGGAATCTGTTTCCAATTTTGCATATTTTGGAGATCAGAAAATATAATGCTTTCTCTATATATTTTTTTTTTCTTTGGAGAAAAAATCTCTTTGACCATGAGAATGTTTCCTAATGTTCTTTAAATATGAGTAAAAGATTTTTTATAATTATATTTTTAATTTCTTTATGTTTAACTGATAGGTTTGCAGTCACGTAAGTGCTTGGAGAACAAATTCTAGCTTGGACTATTTTTATTTAGAAATGGTTTTGTTGAAGAGAGAGATAGGATTTGGCTTCAGAAAAGGGAAACAAATCAGTCAGAAATGCTGCAAGCAACATGGTTGATTGGTTTGGGAGAAATGTAAGCACTTGTATTGATTCCAGCAAAGATATGTAGATCTTCTGGGTCATGAAGAAGAGCCTCTGCCAGTTGTCCATGTAACTTGGCTGAAGAGAAGACTGTCTCCTCTCCCAAGCAGATGGATTATTGTACAGAAGTTGATGACTCTGTCAATAAAATTCAGGAATTAAACTGGCCATGGCGAGCTAAGAATCTTTTCTATTTCTTTCCTACTCCCTTGCCCCATTTCTGGTAATGAACACTTTGGTTCCATGACCACCTGATAATGTTGGCAGCTGTGCTTACAAAGGCTTTAACAGCCTATATCTAGCCTCCCCAATTATGTGAGCTAAACAATCCTGAAGGTGAAAATGAATCTTTATATTAATTGTAATCTCTTACAGTACTTGTGATGTCTTCTCATGGGTGTTCTTGTTCTGAAATGTATGATCAATCTGACTGAAGAAATATAAAACCACTTTCATATTTAATATCAGAATGAAGAAAGCATATTAATGCCTTTGATGCCACTAGGGTTGCAAACCCTAGGGCTAGAATTTGTCTTGATTGTGCATATCTATGAATTTTTAAAGAAAAGAGGACAGATTCTGACTTAAATGAGGCTACACGTCTGAGGAGGGTTCATATTTCAGTAGTTGTTGTAAGATCATAATCGCACTCTAGTCTTTGGCATTATTTTTACAAGGAGATAAAGCATGCAACCATAGGAAAAAATGGAACCCTTTCTAAAGATGTGTGCTGTATTAAGCACTAAGTTAATATTCATTTTGCAGCTGGTTATACATAGTAACTTTTATATTCAGCTCAAATACTTATTTGAATAGAATTTATTCCAAATGGCATACAAAGATCATCTCCCTGTATACTTAGTTGAATGTCATTTTGAATGAAAATGGTTTATCTGAATAAATTTGTTCATAATTTTGCTGATTATGGGAAGAAGTCATGTATTTTTATGTAAATTTTTGGTCCTGTAAGCCTTTTATATCTGTTTGTTGAAGTTTTATATTTGGGCAATTTAAAAATTCTAGTTGCTGTACTAAAATGTACAAAGCATCTGGAAATCTATTTTTTCATTAACCTGAGAATTTTAATTCGATTACCTGATATATGTTGAGTACTTGAAATTATAGTAGTTTATTCATTTTCAAGCCCTTTAATTCTAAAGATCACAGAATATGCTGAGCTGGAAGGGACCCACAAGGATCATCGAGTCCAACTCCTGGCCCTGCCCAGAAGAATCCCCAGGAGACACTCTGTGCCTGGAGCATTGTCCAAATGACTTTGTCAGGCTGCTGCTCTGACCACTGCCCTGGGGAACCTTTTCCAGTGCCCAAACACCTTCTGGGTGAAGAACCTTTTCCTGATATCCACCCTGAATCTCCCCTGACACAACTTCAGGCAGTTTCTTTGGATCCTGTCGCTGGGCACCAGAGAAAAGATCAGTGTCTGGCCCTCTTCTACCCCTCATGAGGAAGTTGTAACTGCAGTGAGGTCTCCCCCTCAGTCTCCTCTTCTTCAGGCCAAACAGACCCAGTGCCCTCAGCTTCTCCTCACATGGCTTCCCCTCAGGCCCTTCACCATCCCTGTGGACTTCCTGTGGACATTCTTTTATAGTATAAGGTCTTTCCTTTATTGTGGTGCCCCGAACTGCCTCCAGGACTCAAGGTGAGGTTGCCCCAGTGCGGAGCAGAGCAGGATAATCCCCTCCCTTGCCCAGCTGGCAAGGCTGTGCCTGATGTCCCCCAGGACATGGCAGACCCTCCTGGATGTCAGGGTACTTCAGATTCATATTCACCTTGTCATTGACCAGGACCCCCCAGGGCCCTTCCCATGGCACTGCTTTCCAGCCTCTCATTCCCCAGTTGGTCCATAGATCCAGGTTTGCCCCATCCCATGTGCGGAATCCTGCACTTTCCCTTGTTGGACTCGATATGATTGGTGATTACTCCGTCCTCTGATCTGCCGAGGTCTCTCGGTAAGGCCTCCATGCATTGGAGTTAACAGCAGGACCCCAGTAGTGACAGGTCACCAGCTGATGTCACCCCATTCACTGTAACCCTTTGTGCCTGACCAGTGGGTCAGTTGCTCACCCATCCCATCATGTGTTTGTTCAGCTTTGTGGTGGCCATTCAGCATACTTCTAGAAGATGGGTCAAATCTAAGTCCCATTTTAATCACCTTCACCTTTTCTTTCTACCCTTCATATATTGGTTCTTTTTTGTGGTCCCAGAGAAAAGAAGTCCTGCAAGCTCTGCTTGGCATCAAGACCAGCTTGCCAAAGGCTCTCACTGAAAGCCTCTGAACAGGAGAAATTTTTGTAGCAAAATCTTCATCCTCTCTTATTGGTAACATAAGTTTCACTCACCTTATAATGAAAATCATGGCATGTCCGTGTCCTAATTTGAGTCAGGACTGTAACAGTTTTGGGCACTTTTGGCTCTCAGATAAATTATTTTTCTTTCATTCTCTTGAGTCCTCCCCACAAAATCCTTCTTAAACATGAGTACTTCTAGTTTACTTAGTCCAAACTTTGTGGCTAGAGGCTTAAATATTTAGTTATCTTATGTTACATAAATCTAACCTGCAAAAGGTGTCCTTTATTTTATGAAACAAAAGCTGAAAATATAATGTGAGCTGCAGATATATGTTATTACCATAAAACATTGATTTGAGCATGAACATTAGCATTTGCCACTATAGGACACAGAGATCCTGGGAGAGGTGCTTTCTGGCAGGTTCACCTGTACTTTATGTTGGCTGCACCATCAGAAAATGCTGTTCAGTTCTGTAATCTGATGTGCTCTTTATCAGTCACCAATCTCACAGTCTGTGTGATAAAAGTGAGAAAGACCAGGGGCATGAAAAGCACAGCATGGAGCAGGAGTCTGATGAGTGCAGAGATAGCGTGGGGCAACATCGACCGCAGTCAATTTGGAAACTCACACAATTGAGTTCTAGGCTTTCTATAGATCTTTAAAGAAATGTATCCTGTTTGCAACCCTCTGTAAAGTGAGAATGGTGATTCCTTTGTGAAACTCTATGTGAGACCGAGGAAATGTTACAAACTGTTATCTTAGTAAGCTCTTCTACTCTCACAGCACTGATGTCGAGTAAGACTAGGAGCCAGATTTTTTGCCATTAGAAGTACAATTTAATACAACTATGTGGACTGCCATTCTGGATAATTTTTTTCTGTATCCTTCCTGATCAGTCTATGTTTTTCTCTTTTTCTTTTTCCTTCACTGTGCCTCCCCCTCACCTCTTAGAAGGAAAAAAAAGTCATGTATTAATTTGTGGCGTGTTGCCACCCTGATTTTCGTTTACAGACATGGAAAAGGGGGGCTAATATTTATTATTCATTTACCAGCTATTTCATTCCATTTGTTTATTCTTGTGGAGTGATGGGACCTTGGTGTGTTTAGAAAGGTTTGCAATCAGTCAGTGATCACAGGTAGGAGATACTGTTTTAGATGGGGAACTTGTTCAGTGATACATTTTTCTGTTGTGTTGAGTGGATTGAAGATCATCTGCAGTGGAAACTGTGACCTACTTAACACAAATGAGGTTGCTTAATGGCTACTGATTGGTTGTCAGAAAGTTTTCTTTAAATATATATGTCCATCATTAGCCACTTTGTAATAATAAATGTCTCCTGTGTTATCCCATTTGTCTGTTTATATCACAAAGTAATGTGTCATATTGTAAAATGCAAATGTGTTCATTGAGATAAGTTTGCTTCATCCCGATGTTGAGTGGTGTAGCTACATTACATGACATACATGGTGTCAACTAATTAGGTATTAACATATCTCTTATGTAATTGAATTTCAGAAATAATTTCTTTGAAGTGAATAGTTGTCTGAAGTGCTAGGGAAGAGCTTCCAAAAATGCCAGTGCACAAGAAATCCTGCAGAGATATTCTGTGGAAGGGATTTGCATTCTGAGATTTGATAAGATGACCAAGGCAGTGCAAAGACAACATGAGGGATAGCTGGCATCTTGTGGTATTTTTGTCATCTTTATTTTGTTCCTGGTTGTATGCCTTGTTCATCAAGTGTAAACCTATTAAAATACAAGAGGGCACAATCTGAAACTTCTGATTATTTTGCCCCACCAAATCATTATGTAACAGATGGCTATTTATTTCTGATATATGGAATTGTTGTTGTATATTGCAGATTTACCACTGGAGTTGTTAGGAACATATAGCTAATAGTTCCATAAATAACAGAGTTAACTTTATTTTGGTTGTGCACTATTAGGGAAAATGAGGAAAGAGAAGACTCAAATTATGAACCAATTATATTTTAAAAAATCCCTTAAAGGTATTGTGCTTTGTTTGACGTTTGTTTTTTTTTTTCCAAAAGAGTCACTATTGCAATCCTAATGGAGTAAAGTTAGTCTGTTTTAACTGAATTGAGCAGGAATAAAGCCAGTTCAACAAGAGATGTTTTGATAGTGTGATGTTGTGTTGTTGATGCCCATGAATACTGGATAAATCTGAAAGTTTTGAGTTATGATTTGTTTTTCAGATGTGTCAATGCATTGGCTAAACTTCCAAAAGTGCTTTCAGTCTAATAAAACATGATTTTTCAGTTTAAAACACTCTGTCCTTATTCAGAAACTTCATTGAAATGAAGAGCTCTGGACACATAACCTTCACAGCTCTGATTTGGGCTCTCAGCACGATCAATCAGTGTTTATACATCTCACTTCAAAATCTGCAGTCACGATATTTCTGCTCTTCTGTGAATGCACTTATTGCCTCTCCAAACTCCAAATTTTTGGGCAGAGAAAGAAAGTAATCTTGTGTTGCCTGTGTTCTTGCATGGCAAATAATTTGTATCTATAAGTCATGCAGATGTAGTTGCTGGGGTAGAGGTGGAAACAATAAGGACTGGTTTGGTCATATTACAAATAGTGTTCTGTACATCCACAAGGGCTAAGCCCAACTGGCTAATCACTTCTGTCTATATTTGACTTCATGGAAAGTTTGTGGGTTTAGTGTGAATTAGTTCCCAAATTCATTGCACTGACAAGTCATCTGTTTGAAAGCTAGCAAATACCAATTATGAAGAAGTGCCTCTCTAACCAATTAAAATGTGCAGGAGAAATAACTTTGTTGTTGAAAGCTTTGATCTTTATCTAGAAAGTTTTATATCAAGAAATGTTTTGAAATAACATTGGGAAATGAGCCCATTAGAAAAATATTCTTACTGCTTGATGCTAAAAAGGTGATTTAGGAACACTGGATTCACTACTGACTGGTTGTGTTGATATGAATTAACCCCCACTATTCAAGTGACCAGGGAAAGAATCACTCTAGACGAAGTGGAAAAAAGATGAAAAAAAACCGTGTTAACCTCCCTTTAATTATCTATAAGGACTTGGATTATAGGACAGGACTATCCTTGCAGATAATTAGATTTATGTAGTTATTGTGAAGGGAGCAGTTTTGCTTCTGTAGCTTGGCTATCCTTTGCACAGAGCAATAGTTCTTCACCCTGAAGCCAGTGGGAATGCAATGGAGCCCTGTAATGACAGTGACAATAAAGCAAGCAGTTTTATTTAGAAAAAGGAACATAATAAACTGAGCAAAGTATTTGAAGTGAAATATGTAGTGCTCCCCAGATTCTGATAAACCTTTTGCTAGGAAAACACAAGTACTGGCTATTAAAAAGAGGGAGGCTGAACCCAGAATCAAGAGGGCTCCAGGAACTGGTATTAGCTAAGCTGGCAGTGTGTGCTGTCACTAATAATAACTTTTTAGGGGCAGGTTTCAGTTTGCTGCAGCCATGCTACACAGCACTTGACAAGTGTTGCACAGTCCTGCCTGTTTCCAGCATGAAGTCTGAGAGCTTTTTTCTCCTTACCTTGCTCATTAGTTTTCTTTATTCAGGTTTCAGCAAGATCCTTAGAGGCTTATTTTACAGGTGCAGTTTCTCCAAAGTAAGCCATGATTCATCCTTGCACAAAGCTGTGAGATAAGATACAGTATCCTAAAAGAAGGTCTTAGATTACTCTTCAAACACTGGGAAACACAAAAGCATAATCTCTGAAAGTAGTTTGTAGTTGATTTTTTCTGTGTTTTGAGGGAGGGAGGGGGGCTTTTTTTTGTTGGTTTTTTTTTTGCTGCCAAAGATTCTGATTACTCATTCATAAAAAAGACCCAAAACCAAACCCTGAGTCAGGTGAGTGACAGAGGTCTGGCCAAGTCAAGTTTGATGCAAGTGTAGTGGGAACAGGTTGGTGAAGCAGTCTAAAGGACCTTCACCTGTTCCTCTCTTGCTAATGGTCTTGCAGCTTCCACCGAGTCTGTCATGGTCTGTTTCAGTGTTTTCCCACTGATTGTGCTTTCCTTCATCCTGTGACCTCTCTATTTGCACTCAGATGTTTTGGCTTGTACAATACCCAGCTGGAGTCATGCCCTACTCTTTGACAGTGTGTGACTGTTTCTTCTGAGGCAGATGTATTTATTTTCATCTTTCTACTGTTCCTCCCAACAGTAACTTCATAGTCCAGTGAATAGGTGGCATTTTGCTATTGTTACCATCCACCTTCAATGTTTTAAATAAAGACATGTTCATGAGGAAGAAAATAATCCATGCTCTTCCTTGCTGAATTACTTCGTGCTACAGGTGTAGGACTTGCATGACAAAACTCTTTATCCTGAATGACCTTGGGGTATTGTATGCTGATATATTATGGAGGTAGTCTGTGTGGACACTTGCTGATGACCTCAGGCAAGCCAGATTGGGAGCTGGCTGCAGAATGCACCTCTGAATGTGGTGGCAGCATCTTAACAAACTCATATAAGATGGAAAAAACCACATTTGTGCCAACAAGATTGTCATGTCACTTATCTGCTAAAAAAAAAAAA
>VXAC01007103.1:742199-826967 GCA_013399225.1 Rhipidura dahli | reverse complement strand
AAAAAAAAAAAAAGAAACAAGAGCTAGTTTCTTCTCCTTTTACTCACTTTGTGTACTTGGTTAATTTAAGCTTATAATTCTGGGATACTCCTCATCCTGTGTGCAAGGGGAGATGTGCAGTGTAGTAAAAATTTATTTCCCACCTCCTACTATTTACTCATAGACCTACACAGATGCCTACAGCAGCTACTCCACAGAAAGTGTGTAACCTCCTTTACAGAGGTGTGGAGGAGGTGACTATCCCAGTTATTCCAATTTACACATTAGCACTCGCTTAAGATGTTCCAAGAGCACAAACTGGTTCTTTCCCTCACCATATCTGTGTGTCTTTATGGAATAGATGCCTTAACAGAAAGGCAGCTCTCAAAACATTGTCTTCCAAGGAAAAAAGAATGGAAATGGTAATATATACTGTGCATAAATGGAAGATAAAGGAGGAATAGGAAGACCCAACCAAAAACCCAACCTGTATCTTTAGCTCAGTTGGCTTTTGGCGAGAATGAGACTTGGTGCAGCATCATAACAAATGATTTGGTGTGATTAATTGCAGTTGTATTTGTAATACCTCCAGTTGTTTTCACAGGGCTGCTACTAAAGAAATCTTTCAGTTGACAGCAAAGTTAATGGCAGACATGAGGAATAATTGACAACTCAGGCAAAACATCTGGGGATGAAATATGTTTTGTCAAAGAGCTAAAACCCTTGTGTTGAGAAAATGCATTTTTTTCCCTCTGATCCCTTCTGTCAACAAAATACTTTTCATCAGAAACATCAAAGCCGTTTCATCGGAAAATTTCATTTTTGAATCCCTTTATCTATTCTGTTGACAAAAATTTCTGTCAACTGACTCAAACCATTGTATTAACAAATTTCTTTTTGTCAATCATGATTTATTCTTTTGGCAAATGCATTCTATAATACTCTGCTGCATTCTGTGGAGAGAATACATAAGTCAGACTCCATCTTAATTTTTTGGGGACTGAAAGTTAAAAGTAAATATAGTGTCACAACTGCTTATCTGCTGAATTTATCTACTGATTAAGCTTATTTTAAATATATCTAGTTGAATTAAGATTTCTACTGAATAATGCACATGTTGAAGTATGGAAGTTGTAGGTGCAATAAATTCTCAATACTTTCTTTGCAAAATCTGTCTGCTAATCACAGCTTTCAGGATCACAATAGAAAGATGATCTCTGATGAGCTGTAATTTAACTAGTTTCTAGATGTTGATGAACTGGAGGTTTATTGTAACATCGCTACTTAAAATAAACTACTGAAATAGAAAACAATATTGTAGATAGCCCTAATGTATTCCATGATAATTTAGCATTAACCAGCATGGTATACAAATGAAGTACTGGTTCTTTAAACAAAGAATATATCTGTTTAAAAGCAGAATCATGACTGTAAGGAAAGGATAAGTAAAAGCTTTAAGTGTAAAATGCCAGTAATGTACATAAAAAAAATATTAGTCTTTCAACTATTCCTTGTACAAATGGAAAAAAAAGATCAGTCATTCACTGGGATGTGCATAGGCCAGCTGACCATTCCAAAATCAAATGTCCCCAAAGTAGTCATTGCATTGATGTTTCTTAATTAATTTTCACAAATGTAAATTGAAAAAGCTTTTAAAATTGGTCAATCTCCATTTTCCTTGAAACTAAACATTACTGGTGGGAGGCTGGGGGGGAGGGCTCTTTCCAGTCTCAACTCAGACTATTTTTTTAGACTGTGTTTAGTATTATTTCTGCTTTCTCAATTATTTTTTGCCATTGTGCAGGTTTGGAGGGGCTTTAAGTCTTACGATAGGGTGTCGGTGGCTTTTCTGGTTGTTTGGTTGGCATTTTGTTTGTTTGTTTTAATGTTTGGTTGGTTTTTTCTTTGCTGTGTGCTTCCTGTGCTCTGGATCTTTTCTCCCTGGATTTAGTTTCCCACTTTAACGTCAGTTTCATCTCTGAAGTTTTTGCTCTTTATCTACAAAGGGGCTAAAAGCAATCACTTTCTATAAAGACCGCAGTATGCAATCAAGCTGACAGGTCAGCATTTATTAGCATCTTTCATTAGAGTGTTGGGAATTTGGCATGTAATTTACTGAAAATATTGCATGATGGACTGATTGACACTGATCAAAATTTTTTTCTTAATCTACTGTTGCACCAAATACTGAGACTGATGAGTTGCATGTAAAGTCCATAATTCCTAGAAAAATATAGAGCAGCCAGTCAAGGGAGTGTTTTGCTCAACATTATTTCAGATACTTTGAGAAGACAATCCTAAATTCTTGTAGAATAAGACTTGTTAAGGCTAAATTTTACCTCCAGAAGTGTTAGCCCTTGTCAGAATACAAAAGCTACAAGGGAAAAAGACAATTATTTCTCTCCTTTGTAACAAGGCAGAGAAAACCAGGACAACTGGTACGTCTGACAATTATAGCTTCAAGAGAAATATTGGTTTTGAGAAATATGTAAACAGTGTAGGTATCCTTGACTCTTTTAGCACTAAAGGAGTTTTCTTCTCTTTTCTTAATGTAGGAAACCTGTATTGATCACAGCTGCTCTAATCACAGAGGAAAGTGCTAGGAAGAATGATTGAACATAAGGGGAAATTGTTGTTCCTTGAATAGAAAACTTTATTCTGGAAAAAAACCCTTTTACTCCAGGGAGTGCTCTTGCTTTTAGTGGAGGTTGAAGCTTGTTGGAGTTGTTCTAGACAAGCTCAACACCAGGTTTGTGTTTGGGCTGTTCATTGGCTATGCAGACACCAGTCTGACTTTGAATGTGTGAGTAACCTCAGAAGTCAAGGGAACTATAGAGGAATTTTTGCCCTGATGGGGACCAAGTTAATTAAGAGGAATGAAAAAAATGAATCTGTTCTATGGATTTTTCCAGTGCTAGTTCAGTGGAGGCTGATTTCACTAGGAGCTGATTACAATTTAAAGTGTCAATACAAAGGAAGGACAATGCTGTGTAGAGAAGATTTTTTTTCATGTAGAAACTAAAAGAGCAAAATTTGATATTTTACTGCTTTCTCCAAAGGTCATCAATATTTTACTGTTTTGCTTAATTAAGGCAATAATCACCTGTGTTCTCTACAGCCTGAAGTCTCTCTTCCCTCACCTCCCTTTCTTCTTTCCTACTGACATGAAATGAGAGAGGCAAATGTAAAGGGGGTGTTCAGTGAGTTTGCTGCTGAAGGAGAAAGGCTGTGCTCCAACACATCTTTTTAATTTACTGAGGCTGGTGGGATTCAGTCACTGATCCTATGAGAAGAAAAAGAAAAAGTGGATTGGACTTTAAAAACTGCTCCTGGAGCATATTCTATGAGATTTTAGAGATATGTAAGTCATCTCCTTGGAGATGTAATTTGCATGTTATTTTTATTAATATAAAATTGCTGGCCTCCCCCATTCTCACAGTATAAAACAGTAGTGTTGGGATGTGGAGCTAGTGTTCCTCCAATTCACTTTGCCTGGGTAGGACGAATGAAATAAATATTACAATTTCTTCACAACATGAGTGTGCAGAAGTAAAGATTTGTTGCACAGCTTGGAATAGCCAAAAGAACAGCTGTACTTGGTGCAGCCGTATCAGCTGGGCTGCAGTTAGAAATTATTACTCCTGGCAAAAAGCATTTCCAGTTTCATCATGGCACAATAGGGGAACATGGTGGAGAGGACTGGGCACTGTAGACTTGGATTTGCCATTTTCCTTGGGAAAGTAACTTATTTTCTTTCCTTGTCTGTAGTATAAAACAAAGATATTTGCTCTCCCTTGTGAAGTGCTGGCATACCCATAGTATCACAGAATAATACATTGTTACAGAAACCACTCATCATAAGAGTTAAGTCACAATGGAAATCTTGTCTTAAGTTTATATTTATTTTAGTTTCTCTTCCAGACAGAGTGAACTATGTTCTGTACCCCCAATATGTTATTTTCTTTTGTTCTGCTGATTCAGTTTGGCCATGGTACAGCTGAGCAAGAAGGTTCTGCACTGTTTGTAATACTATATATTTTAAATTATGTGTAAATTTTTGAAGCTTTTAGCTTTTTTAGCTGCAGCATTACCAGTAGGATAAAAAAAGTGCCACAATATGTTTGCTGTTTGTCCCTGCAATGACCCTGATTGTACTCGAGAACTTAAAAATCCTCTGAGAGAATAATTCTATCTACATCAATTGTCATGATTCCCTAAAATCATCCAGATAGAAAATACAGCCTGCAATACCTGTGAATACATGCATCATTTTGTCCTTCATGATATATTAGTGGTGTCAAGTGCTGATGAGATCATAGTTGATAGTGGTTGATGATATAGGCTGAATGGGTGGTGAGTTAAAGCTTTTTAAAATCCATCTGTTCCAGAATTCACTCAACTGGATTCAACCCTCCCTTCCACCTTTTGTCAGCTGATGTAAAATCAGGAACATCTCTGTGGAAGTCAAGTCAGTTATGCTGTGTCAAGAGGTGAAGGTAGGAAAAAATGATTAATTTCTACTTCTAGTCTTGTTTGATTAAAGCAAGCTCTGTCACAGAAACCCATGGAATTTTATTTGCTAAAAACTCTCACATCAGAAGCAATTACAATTACTATAAAATATGATAGTTTTTTGTTTTTCACTGAGTCTATAATATACACTTTCCTGAAACCCTTGGTTTTTCTCTTTCTTGAAAATATTGCCGTTTAATGTGAGTAAAGGCAAGATTTGCTTCTGTTCTAGAATTATGTTTGTCAACCATCCAGCAATACATTGCATTTTGGTCAGGTGTACTCTAATAATAGAATCATAGAATATCTCAGCTGGGAGGGGATCCATAAGGATCATTGCTATAGGTCTCTAAACAAATTGAACGTGGCTAGTTGACTTAATTATTTATTTCTTCATTATAGCAAATATTAAAATCTGCAAACTGCTAGGTAAGCACTGAGTGCTGCCAGAATTGTTGTGTAGTACACCATTTTCTCATCCTTTATGCACATTTATATGGTCTAGCTGGTTCCTGTGGTGCTGATCTGGAGATCTCAGTCTATCTCCTTTGATTGTGATGCTGGGATGAAACATTGTCAGTGGAAATGAGGTGGTTATTTAGAAGGAGCTCTATATCTGTCCATATTCATTAGCATGTCCTGACTTGTATTGGGCCCCAGCATTTTGCACTGTGACTTTGATTCTCGCTTTGGTATTTAAATCTCCTTGATCAATAGCATGTTACATTGTGGTTTTCTGCTTGTTGTGACAGCTTTCTGTACTCAGTCTGTCTCTCCAACACACAGCATATGTGCACACATACTCCTAAGAAGAAATCATCATTCATCCCTCTCCATAGCGTGCATATTGCCCAATTTTATATAGACAGAGATGGCATTCTAGGGGTTCTCAGTTACATTTTAGATCAAACTGTTGGCTGTGCCATTGGGACTAATTGCACAAGTAAGGTCAGCACTAGGACTTAAACTGCCTTAAAATGTAAGTATCTGACAGACCTTGGTTGTTGAAATCAGTGTGAAATGTGCTGTAAATTGGTTTATTTAGATACCATTTATGTTCTTATATTTGTGGTCATATGAGGCACTCTGCTAGTGGGACTAGCAGCTGCTCTCTGTATTCCAGGCAACCATAGTGGGTTTGTGTGAAAAAAATAAGAATACAACAGAGCAAATCATATATTGCAAGTACAATGCTGAAATACTGTTCTTGCTCTTACTTTATTTGCATATTTATGCAACATATAAACATTAGTGTTTCAATGTTGCTCATTTCCAGCTTAAATAAGATTCTCCTCCTGAGAATAAAAAATGCTTTAGCAAGAGCTCTTCTTTATGTACAGTGGACTTGATAGCTAAAGCAAGGAACAAATCACAGCAGCATCAGAAATATGTTTTACAATGAAAGAGACAAAATCCATTCTCTGACTTGCTGATACTGCCACATTTTCCCAGTTGCTCAAGACATAAAATTGATAAAAAAATTCCTTTTGCCTTTGTCTTTATGAATCTTTCCAAGTTCTGCTGCCTTGCATCTTTTTTCCCAACTGTCTTTCTGTGTTGGCTTAGTTTGTACTTGGACCAGATTTGAGCATTCCAGTGAGTCTGATTGTTTCACTTCTGTGAACCTATTTCTGTTCTATTATGTTAGTATCCTGATTTTGCTGAGCAAAGCAGCACAGCAGGTTCAGCAGCTGCCAGTGGTAGAGAACATGCCAGACCAAACCAAGAGCAGCTGTTTCTCTTTTTCCTAGATTTGAAATGGGTTCAGTGTCAATTTTTTGTGTCTTTCATGATGTTTTTCCTTCCTATCCAAGAATATCTGTAAGACATAATGGATAACTGAGACTTGAAAGTGACACCTATCATGTTTTCACTGAGTTCTAGAGAGGCTGAAGACAAGATACCGAGTCAGGCCAAACTCCCTATTGAAGTGTGCCACAAAATGTTTTGCTCAGCTGATGGAATCCTGTAGATAAACCAAACCAAGGAGGCAGATAGACTTGAGCTAACATGGGCAAACCAGGCATCTTCCCCCTTTATTCCTCCTGCTGCCAGCAAGTGTGTGAGCTCCTGTCTGATTTAGACCTTTGTGATATATATGCTCAAAGTGGAGAGGAAAGTTGCCTCAAACTTTCCAGATTTTCTGACTTTGAGTATTAGGCTCTCCTTTGGTGCATTTAAAGAGAGACTGATGACCTTTTTACTCACTGGAGTACACTAATTGGTTTAAATGAGCTCCATTTAATTGGCTTAAATTATTTTAAGTGTCTAATTTTACTATTCAGTGTCTTAAGATGCCTGTCATAATGGCTGCTATAAATATACATATTGACTTTCAATAAATACTCTCCTGTTCTAACTCATCAACCATCTAAGTGTTGCCTAATATTGGATGGTGAATGTGTCTGCTGGCTTGAGGCTTCCTCTTGAGGTCAGTGAGTCTTTCTGTTATCTGGAACAACTAGATCAGGATCACAAGAATTTGGGGGCACGGGTTGTCCTGTAGAATGTAAAATCTAAATGTAAAACATTGAAAATTTAACAAATTAAAATGTAGAAGAGTCCTTCATTTTTTAGATGAATATGGGCTAATATTGCTGGATGGTTTCCTCTTTGCATTCCACTATCTGCCTGGGCAGAAGTAAGTGACAGGCACACATTTGGCAGATACCAAGGCACCACAAGGCTGGGCTGATGCCTGGGGGAATGGGCCTATCTCTCTTGAGCTCTGAAAGGGTCTGTTTGGTCTTAATGGCTTTGTGGGCTAAGTGGGGATGGATTTACTTGTTTCTCTGGAGTTAGCAAGATTTTCTTTTTGGGTGAGGAAAGGGACTTTGTACGTGAGCTTATTTTGACTTCAACCTTGCAGCAATTCTCCCATTTTGAATGTTTTTTTTAAATTGCCATCTGTTTTCTGTTTGTTTATTTTAAAGCTCTCACATTTTTCCCCCGTATTCCCTTCTGGGTAAGTGAGCTAAAATGAGGAGTTTGTGTGCTGCAAACTCTCCTCTCTTCAAGTGAAATACCTGATTGCCACTAGTGACACACAAAGACAATGTGTGAGGGTGAGGAATTCTACAGAAATATCGTAGAGCTGCTGTTAAGTACAAATCCAGTAAAGCTTTTCCAGAAATTGGTGTGCTTTCCACAGTTATATCTGCTGCTGACTATCAAATACACCACTCAGGTACATTTCTTATGTCCAGAGGTACTACAGGCTTGTTAAGTGGGGTTTTTTTAAATTATTTTTTTTCATTGTACTTCCACAATAATACTGACATTGCCAATTAGCTATATTATTACAGTATATCTCCCTTGTGGATATTTATTTTTAAACTTAAATCACCTCTAACCCATTACTAGCTCAGTGAGAATGAGGCCCTTTTGTATTGAATAGGGATGCTTGCAAATGAAGAGCCAGTTTCATTCCTTTACAGAGTATTTTTATATTGTTTCTTCAACTTTCATACAGCTTCCCCATGACAACAAGACATTAGGAAAATATCTCATATTCTGCTTATATTTCCAAAGTGACATCCACAGGCTTATAGCCATAATCCAGCTGAAAATATATGTTGCTTAGTGTAAGAATAGGATATGTATTTTACAACTAAATTTCAGCATTTTGTTGGCTTTTGTCTGTCTTTGCCTACCATGTTAATGTGAAGCTGAATCTGGAGCTGAAAAGCAAAATGAAGTATTGCTTAGCTGAGGTTTCCCTGAGGTGACACGACCTGGAGATTAGGTTGAGATAAAGTCACATTTTGCTTGATGAAAGTATTCTGCATTACACAGGGATGTTTGTCTGCAGGGATTTGAGTTACACTAAATTACTATTACTGTTCATGGACAAAAGAATTTTTTTTTCATCATCATCTATTTCATCTTCCTGAGTCTTGCACTTTAGCACTAAAATAGCTACTGCTGAATTTCTTGGTATTTGTGAAAATTCGTAGCTGATGGATCATCCCAGTGACTTTGGACAAACTACAGCATTGCTATTTTATCATTTCACTCACCATGTCCTTCTTGCAATTTCAAGCATGCCTTGATGAATTTATATTCTGTACTTGCCTGATCAGTGTCATTGAGGCTTCAGGGTAGCTGGTGAAGCTGCTCATGAACATTCAGGTTTAGTTCAGTGTTTAAATAAAAAAAAAAAAAAAGAAAAGACTTCAAGAGCTTTCTAGGAAAAGCACTTTCCCCTAATTTTCTTTTCAGGTTATGTGACTGTTCACTTATTACACTTCCATTTTTAAATTTAAATTGAAAAAAATTGATTATTTACATTATGTAGAAAAAATAATTAAGGAATCTTCTGTCAATACAAGACAATAGAATAAAAGAAATTTGCATCATAAATGGAGAATGCTCCTATAAAAAGACATACTGTACATGACAGTGATAATTTCATATGACAAGAATGAACAATATAAGCAATAGCTAAATGCATTCAACATGAGGATTTTGGAAAAAAATCACCATTGGTCAGTGAAAAAAAACCCTAAACAATGAACCAGGCAGGAACCAACCCCAAAAATAAACTAAACCCCCCCCAAAAAATCAAACCTATTAATTTCTGTGTGGCAAAGATAGGGTAAAACAAAACACTTAAAAAAAATCTGTCAAAAGGATATCTACATCTGATCTGGTGTCTTCTCCAGGAAGGAGAATATACACTGCTCCAATATTTTACAACTTTTTTTTCACTCTCTGGTTACATCATGCCCCCAGGTTGCTGATATTCCCTCACAATGATGTATAAAATGTGTATTCTTTATATACTTAGACCTGATTATCTTATCATTTCATGAGATACTAACAGTGGAATTACTCCTGCAAATTAATCTATTTTAAACCCCTGATTTGTCAGATTTTCTAGATGGTGTTTGAACTCACAGAAGCTACAAAAAATCCAGTTTGTTTTTTTTTTTTTTTTGTGGTGTGTTTTTCTGGGGTTTTTTTGTACAATTAAATGCAAATAGTTAACAGTACTTCATTTAAAATATATTTATATCCTCAGTGATAATTTTGCTCTTGCAATTCTACATACAAACATTTTGTTAGTGAAATGATAAATTATTACCAGCCTTGAAAAGAATACTCATTGTTTTCTCACATCTGATTTCACTCTGGAATTTCTGGAGCATACCACATAATCAAGTGTTATTTCCTGGGAACATTTCCTGGTTTGGCTGACCAATGTACAGTAAATCTTTTTCAGAAGGGTTAATAGTATGTTATTTTTTTTCAGTTTCTAGGTTAGATCTGATCTCAGATACAATCCAACATAAATATTTGAGACTACATGGAGGTACCATAAATCTGGTAATCCAGTTCCTCCCATTTTCTTCAAGGCCTACCATGATTTATTCTTGTTGCCTGGTTCATTCCAGTTCCATATGGGTCTTGAAATGTATTTACCTGTTCACTTCCTTGTCCTTAGGTGATTCTTGTTGAAGATGCTCATAGAGTAAACATGTTGTAAGAGTTGATGTAAATGAAAATGCTCTTACTCCGGTCAGAATTTGCAGTAGGGCCTGGCTTGAGGGAACAAATAGGATTCTGCACTAAAGCACAAAGTGGGGCAGGTCAGGGGGATGTTCAGAGATTGCAGCATCATGAAATCATGTTGGGGGCTGGCTGGGGATGCAGTTCCCTTCCTATACATCAGAGAGAGTGAGATGTTTCCAAGAAGCACCGCACTCTGGATTGTGTGTTCTGTGAAATGTCTCACAGGTCCAGCCCCCTCTCTGCCCCTCCCAGGGGGCTGTCTTGAGACTGCAATAAAAAAAAAATATACAAATAGAAGTACCTCCTGAGAGTTGCTCTCACACCTCTTGATAGAAATAGTCCCCTGTATGGTTCCCTGGTCACAGGAGGGGATGGGGATTATCTATTCCATGGGCAACTGTAGCCAAAGGAAATTGAGCAGATATGCAAAATATTCCAGCCTGGAAATTCAGATTCATTCTACTTTTTCTTCACGAAAATGTAGGTTCACACTACCCATTCTACCTGTTTCTTAGAATGATCTCAGTTTAAAAAGGGCAGATTCAAGTTCATAAATATGAATTTTAAAACTAAATTTTAAAATCATTTAGTTGTTCTTTTCAGTAAAGCATTGCATTTCCATTGAATTTGTTTTGTGAGATCATTCTTTCCTGGCTGTTGCTAGGACAACAAAAGCAGTATTGTACTTCAGTACAAATAGTACATTGTATCTATTAGCCTTCAGAAATACTGCTAACATAATCAATATCAAATATATTGAATATGTTAGATTTTTAAATTACATTTACAGTGGAAAAAAATTCTTTTTCAGTGTACTTTAGCATCTGTATGGCTCTGTATTGATTTTTATTTCAACTCTCATGTTCTGGTATCTGGCTTGGCCGTTATATTGGTATTCCCTCTGGAAATCCAGCTTTTCAATGCAAGAGGAGTCATGCTAAATAGACATAACTAGTGACATAGAAGAACAGTAACTATTTCATTGCATTTGGAAATCCAAAAGGTTTGGAAGACTTTCTATTGTAGCTATTTAAACCTTCTCCAGGATGTGCTTTGAATGAAATTATTCTGGTCCTGCAAAAATGGCTGCAAAGGAATCTGCTGAGGACCAAGAGCTTCCCTGGTTGCAAAAACAGGTTCTGCTGATCTCACTTGGAGTTTGGGATCACCCAGCATCCAGCTGGGTGGGAGCTCTCAAATGAGCCTCTCTGTAAGAGAGCATCCAGCTGGGTGGGAGGGAATTACAGAGAGGCTCATTTAAGAGTCTGAACTCTTTCAGATACAGTAAATAATTAAGAAAGCTCTTTAAAACACACTGACAGTACCTAAACCCAGGTGTGTTGAGAGCTGTTTAAATTCAGGTGCTGCTCAGGTTAGGCAGCCTAGCAGTAATTCTGGTTTTGCAGTATTATTGTATCGTAACCATAATGTCATCATGGTTGAGTTAACAACTAGAGTGAGTGGCAGGTGGTAGTTTTATGTCCCTTAATTATGTCTTCTAGGATTTAAAAGCAATTGACAGAATGCTAGTCCATGTGAAAAGACTCCATACTCCATTTTTACTCTTTTGGGATGGTAAATAACCATGCTACTTCTGCATAGCTTGGACATAGAATCCTACTGTATCACAGGCAGTGCTGTTATCCTACAGCTCTCATAGTTAAACACATCATATAGAGATCACTGGCTCAGATGCAGAGAAAGTTTTAAACACCTGCTTAAAACTATAATGGTGGGGGGGCAGTGTTAATTTTGGGATTTTCTTTTAAATCCGTGAAGGAGGAAACAGAAGTTTTACAGTTTGGGGTTTTCTCAGTCAGGTGTTGTGGGATGCTGATTACCCTAAATTTTTACTGAATGCAGTGGGAAATGTCTCAATGCATATCAGGATCAAGCCATGAAATCATTATGTAAAATACTTTAATTGTAAGTGTTTTTGCTTCTCAAAGGAACCTAAATGCTATTAAAATTTGGGGAATGTGGGCATCTAGCTTCTTTTCACTCTGTTCATGATCTTGGCCAACATTCTCTAAATAAATTAGAATTTTACTTGTTTCTGACCAAAATAATAATTTTTTCATTTCTTGATAGTTATATAATAGTAATTTCTCTGCTTTTGTGTGCTAGTGTGCCCAGGCCAATAATGGATTCTTTGATGCAGCTGTCTTGAATTCCATTTACTATATTTTTGGCCGTAGTTTCAGTTCTTTGCAGAACACAGTGTAGGGAACCTATCTTAAATTTTTTTTCTGATAATGTGCATTATTTTTGTAGAGAGGAGTCATCTTTTTTGTTTGCACATAGTTTGGCCTTCATTTTAATCCCTAATTTTCCAGTAAGACTGAAGATAATAAAGTCTGATTTAATCCTTTTTTTTTCTCCTGGTGTTGCACTGTCATCTAACAGAAGAACTACTGGGAACATTCTGTTCTGTTGTTTGACTTAAAAAACCCAGCAAACAAAATACCCCCTGTCACGTACATAGAAACTCATAATGACTCATAAGGATCCTTGTGGAAAACAACCAGGTAGATTTTTAAAAAGATACCCAGTGGGATTTTATTTTTCTTTTTTATTTTTTCATGTCTGCAGTGTGTGTGTGAAATATGTTTAAAAGAGACTCCTAGCTATGTTTGCTTCATCACTGATGAAACTCAGGTGTTTTTTCATGATGGACTTACACAGGTTGAGATAAGAACTCTGTGTGAGTAAATGTAACTTTGTATTATAATGCTGGTTAATTTAAATATAAATCTAAACATGAATTGTTCTGCTTTCTGCTGAATGAAATTTCTTCCCCTATGGTATTGCAATTTATTGTTATTTCAATCTTACTGAACCTTTTGAGCTCTTTTCAAGTTTTAAAGCCCGGTGAAATTCATGAGTCTTTTTTCTTTGCAGAGTTATTACTTTCTATTACTTGTGCAGTCAGTTCATTTTTTTCTCTGATGTCCTTGTTAAGGAAAGATGTGTGTATCATCTCCATATAAAGCTGGATTGGCATGAGGAAGAAGAAATTAGATTCTCCCATTGAGCTATTTTTCACCTAGTCTCTCTGGTTTCCATTCTGTTTGCTCTCTGATGCATTTTGCTTCCTGGTCCTTCATCTGAGTTTATCTTTTCTTGCAGTCTACTCTTTAAAAATTTTGGAATTGAAGAACAGTTTCTGAATCTACAGTTTGAGTGGGTTTGAAATGACTCTTGACTAGTGCATTTTGTGAGGATTCAGGAACATGTGAATGCTGTCAAATGCTGAAGCTGCTTTGACTTTGTCTAAATACAGGAGGCACTGACAGGGGTTTCTGGTGGCAGCAAGTGGAACTAAGATGCAACAATGCTCCTGTGAACTTATCTGTTTCGTGCCTACAGACTGATGAAGTAGAACAGTTTTAAATACTTCAGGAGTTATGACTGCAGGCATTAAAAAGATGCATTGTCCTACAATAACACAACGTGCTGTTTCTTTCCTGGAGAGCACAGAAATAGTGGCTGTTGTGTTGCTCAGCTCAGCATTTTATTGGGTGCAAGTCTTCAGCTGGCATAAACCAGGTTTGTTCTTCCAAGTTTTAACCAGACTCAGAAAAGGAACCAAATATAACATGGTTATTAACATTTCTGCTCTGGGAGAGGTGGTGTAAATGAGTATGGTTCTGCAGATGGTTTCATGGAACCGATTTGCACCATTTTTTATGCCAACAGATCTAAAACCAGGGAAGTATTGGAATAAATCTTATCTAGCCAGATGACAATCTAACTCTGGGCGTTGAGGAAAGGGTGGCTTTCTAGCTAAGTCTTTGTTTTGGGTTTGATTTTTTTTTTTTTTTTTTAAAGGCATATCCTTAACTCTACACCTTAAAATATTTACAGTAGCCATTGGGACAATGGAGCTATACTTTGATTTTTACAGTCAGAACATTTCTACTTGCTCTGCATTATAGAGCATAAAAAGATTTGTAACAATGAGTGGTGTTATTTGAGCATTTCTTGTGAAATCATTTGAACTGGTCTTCCATTGATAGAGTCAAATCTGGCATGAAATTAAATCCAATTCAAGAACCTCATGAATAGCAAGAGAATGTCTGGCCACTAAACTCCTCGCAATTACCTTGTGGTCTTTATAGGATGGGTGTCCTGAAAACCAAAGTGACAAATCTGTCTGTGTTTGAGTGGTCATCTATGCCTCAGTAAGCAGACTTTAAAGACAGGTTCTAAAAGCCAGAGGCACTCAGAGAGACTCCATTAGAAAACCATTCCATTTCCCTTCATGGTCGGAAGATTTAGTATCTTAGGGGCTTTTGCTCCCCAGTCAATTGTAGTGTTTGATAAAGGGGAGGGAGAAGAAAAAAGGTGTGTGGGGGGGAAGCTACTTGGATTCCTAGTACCAAGACTCTGTATGTAATATATTTAACTGTCAAGAGCCTTTTCGTGTGAGTAATGTGCAAACTCTCAAGTAAGAGACCTGAAGTTGTCAAGAGTTCTTGTGGTGAGGGTGTTGTAAGAGATGCATCTGTGACAGGAGGTATTGTCAGGGTCTCCAAAGTACATTTTCCTTAAATTTGCATGGGTGTTGGTTTATTTATATATACTTTTTGTGCTGCTTTTAATTTTGCTTCCTGGATTTTTGAAACACAGGAACAGAAGAATATGCCATGACCTGGACAAAATGTAATGTTCCTGTGGACAGATGTTAGGATCCCACAGAAATCTGGGTACCACCAGTGGAAATATGGTATTCATGTAAATAGGTGCAAGGCAAAGGAAGTAAGGATCCTCACACTGTATTGTCACAAAATCCCCCAGATACATCAGTTAGTGTGGTGGCCAAATTCCATCCCTTTTTTCTTCATTTTGTGTTTATTCCCCAAATGCAGAACATAACACTTCTGATGTCCTCTGGCCTTTAATTTCCACTTTGAGATTGGAATTTGCTGGATAAAATATCACATAACAAACAAACTTCATCCTATTTAGTGTCTTTCCTCCAAAAGCTGGGCTGGACACATAGCAAACCCTTTCTGTATACAGGGTTTCTTCTTTAATCCTCTGTACAACCACATCTCTTTCCAGACCTCTGTGAGCCTGAAGGCTGCTATTTAGGGCTATCCTCTTTGGTAATGCAGCAATATAAATGCTTCTAATACCTGAGATAAATGCATCTCTCCAAATTTCAATATCTCAAAAAGCCTGGCATTCTGTATGTGGACACTCGTTGCTGAACTCTGACATCGGATCTTGTGCTGTGCACTGTGAATAATCCAGACAAAATAGTCTCCAGGTGTTTTGCTGGCTTTGCTCAGATCCAGCCTGTGGAGCTGTGTTTCAGTCTTGATGCAAACTGCATTATAAACACTCTTTGCTTCTGCTGACAGCAGAGAAACCACTCTGAGATAAACACTGGCATTAGTGCAAAATGTCTCTAAAGAATTCAAGTATTTCATCAAAAGATTTATCTTTCGGTTTCTGTAGTTGTTTAAGGCTGTGCAATGACCCATAGGCAGAAGCTGTGTGATGGATAGTCCATCAGTATTTCATATCACCCCAGCAGCCACCCTCTAGAAAGGGAGACTGGAATTAAAAGGTTAATATTTGTTAAAAGCTGACACTTTGGTAGTTTCAAAGTTCCAGTTCCTGAGGGAGAAGAAAAAAATTGATTTACAGGATATGTTTTAGAGTTGTGACTTGAAAAGCATATTTTATTTGCTTTGTTTACTATGTGAAAAATCTCAGTCCAGGAGGGAGTTGGTGTTACTCTAAGCCAACCAAGTTCCATTGAAGTCAAGGCAATATTTTAGCTCTTCAGCTGCAAGCGTGTCCCTTAATCCTTAATTAGTTAATGACTAAGATTAGATAGGCTGGTAAATAATTGCAAGGGAGGTGGAAGCACAGTTTATGTTTGTATTTCAGTCAATGTCTGCATTAATGTGTTAATTTATTGCTGTTGGCCCTACAGCTAAACCTGTGTATGATCTTATACAAACACTGAAATTATCTGAGAGAAACTGAAACCGGGAAGGGGTCCCTAACCAGGTAATAACTCCACTTCCACACTTCAAATCCTCACAAACAACTGAGTCCTCACACTTCTCAACCAGTAAAACAGGGTCCTTCTGCAACACAGAGGAAAGAAATTCCCAACCAGCATAATTCTATTGAAATCAATGAAATACCAGCAGCAGAATAATTTGCTCTGTTTTAAAATTACGCTTTGTATTCCAGACCCCTTTTTAATTTGATATAGTGAAAAGGGCAAGGTAATTCCTTCAGCTGATTTAAGCATGAGTCTACTATTGCTTCTTGTTGTTAAATCCTTGGTAGCTTTTGTTCAGCATAATAAAATTATTCTTTACACTCTATTGACACCTAATATTTATTAGCAACTGCATTTTGTAATATGAACATCCATCTTGATCATATTAGTAAATCAAAGCCTATAAAAGACAATATCATTATAGCAGTATCAAGATTAGAATCACACCCTATATGTGACAGTAATGTTTCATTAGAGACCAGAGGTTATGAGTATTTTTCAGTGGCAACCGGTCTGACACAGTGGGATTATGCTTTCAAGAATTCTTATCACAGACTTCGGGTAGAATGATATTAATATGCTTCGTTATTATGTTACTGCTTAAGACTGCTGACAATGTTTAGAATTCTCAAATATATTTGTGTATGATTTTAGTATTGGCAAATTTATTGCAGTATTACAGTGGGTTTTTTTCTATTATATATAAAGCATAAAAATTTAATCATACTTGACTAATTAAATATGTGTTAAAATAGAGAGTTATAGGATTGTTATTTAATAATGCAAATGGTTATAAAGTACACTTATTTCTGTGAAAATATGCCTAATGAACAAAAGAAAAGTATGAAAAATGCTTGTTATATGTGTTGTTAAATCAAACAATTTAGCAGAGATGGACTGGTTCTGCAACTTTTTTCCAAATCCCTTTTTTATTACTCCTTGGCTAACCCCACTGATTTCAAAAAAGATCGCTTGGAAGTTAAGTTTGATAGTGTAAAAAAGGGTGCCAGGACCTTTCTCAGGGGAAAGTGTTAACTACTTTTACAAGAAGTAATTCTATATTTCATGGGATTTACTACATATTGTTCTTTATTTCTTCCTATTCATATTCTCCTTCTCTCCAATGGAAAGGTCGCTGTCTCTCACTTTGGTTTGATTCCAGAGAGGTTGAGAGAATTGGCAGTCATGTTATGTGGCCAGGAAAAACACAACATTTCTAGGGTGTCTCAAAACAAAATACTCAATCACGTCTATCACACAAGCTGCAGGTGGTATCGTGAACACCACCATTATCATCACAGTAGAACTGATAGCAGCCAAAACTCACCCTAGAATCATAATTGCTTTTCATCTCACCTGGGCTGCTACTCTCTTAAAATGTGTTTTTGTCTTAAATTACTTCTTTGTCAGAGAGAAAATAAATGGTGGAAGAAAATGGAAAGAATTCGGCAAAAAATATTGGAGCTGAAAAGTTCCTGGAGCTTGACAGTGAGGTCTCATAGTTTTCCAGCAGGAGGCTTTCTGTGAGCACTGCTGGTCTCTCCAGAGGAGCCAGGTGCCCATGAATGCAAAGCTTCACATCAGCTCTGCTCTGCAGAGACTGTGTCCAAGCTGGTGACGTGGGAGACTCACAGTGCACTGTTTCAGGCTGTGTCATTCTGGATTTTATTTGGAAGAGCATTTCATTGCTCTTTGATCATGGAAGAGGAGTGGGACAGCACCAAACAACCCAACAACACAACCAACCACCCCCAAATATTTTAAGGTTCATCCATAGTCCGTCTTTCCTACAGAGAGAAAATTCAAAACCAAAAAGTGGCTCTGAGGTTGCTTATAAACATTTTCTTTCCCCATTACTCCAGACTCAAGGTTACGTCACCCCACAATAATGTTAATAATGATAAATAAGGGCTTTCACAAATGGCTTCCAATGTTTTGGCATTTCAATTTACATGGTCACAATGAAATTCAGGTTTTCACTTCTTTAGCGCCATTTCCATATTTTTATAGACTGTAAAATTAGATCATCATCTGTCAGCTGAGTTGCAGTAAACTGAGTGAAAGGAAGATTCACAGTCCACAGCAATTTAACTGTAACCCATAGATCTTAGAGTAAAATTCCTGGAAAGGGTTAAGGGTTGTCTGCTGTCACCTGACAAAGATTTGAAATGCATGACACATCCTCTTATTATTTTCTTTGGCTAAGAAAAACAAGGGAAAAGACAGGAGAATGGGAAAAGAGAGGACTTACTGCCCTTTTTGGAGGGGACAGGGTTGATCCAGTGTTTTCTGTTACACTAATGATTTGTTTGCCAAGGAAAAGGCACAAGTGGTTTGGGACAGGACCTGCTTTTTGGGCAGGTGGGATAGTCCCAGCAGGCACCTGCTCCACCCAGACTTTACTGGGATGGCTGAAATCCTAGTAGATAATATAGGATAATCCCAGAGTGTGAGCCTCTTTGGAGGTGATACATCAGCAATAATAATGAGACAGTCCCCAGAAAATATAATAAGAAAATAGGATGTATTTTGAACTGTAGAAGAGGTAAGAGTAAAGAGGACACAGAGAGTGGAAGATTGTCCCTGAGAGAGAAGAGGAAAATGCAGATTTTACTTCATAATATTCTCTGAATTTAAACTCAGGCATAGAGTCCTGTAAAGTCCAGTGGGAATAATTTGCTTCTTTGCACTTGTCTGATATTTTTCTTTGAAAGATTTTTTTTTTTCAAATCCTTTCAGAGACATTGCAGAACCAACTCATGTCTCTCTACATCTGTGTGACATTGATTTTCTTCCTTAATGAATTGCATGGGATTTCTAGCTGATTCATTCCTGTACTACCATTGTCCCAAGGTTTCTTCTTGAAATTTTGCAAGGGAAAGGCACAATCCTCAGCTTGATTACAACTGGGGTTAATGCTAGAGACCTGTCACACGTATTTTAATTAGGAGCAAACACAAATTAAATTCCAGGAGAAAATACTGTGATATCTTACCACAGGTCTTTAGGGGGTCAATAGTTTCATGCTTTGCCAGAGATGAGTGCTGCTAATGTTAAAATTGATTAAAACACTGAAGATAATACTTTTCAGATTATGGTATATGTCATAGTCTTTCTTCTGGCAAGATGATGCATTTAGTTGCTGGCTGCAGAGATAATTACCTTATGGATATTACCTTATGGCTATTATGGAGAATAACTGATTTCTACCATAGGGATGTGTATCTGTGCAGATGGAGCCCTGTATATCTTGGTACAGAGAAAGAAATAGGAATTGTTGTGTGTGCCCATAAACATATATGTGAAAAGAGAGAGGCAGATTGATTCTTGCATCAGAAAACATTTAGCTATTGACAGCAGCGTGTTGCTTTTACAGCAACTGACCTACATGAGTGAAACCAGTGCCTAAGGCTCCAAACCAACAGGCATGAAGGTGAAAATGAAGATGTCTAATTGGGGCAATGTGTAACAGAGGATATGGTATCTAATAAAAGCTGAGAGTAATATTAAATCAATTGTCCTTGAGACATGCTCTGAGTGCTTACAAAATACAGTGGGATAATTTTTGTTGCAACAGTTACCATACATGGGTGTTTAGAACCTGCCAAGACTGGATATTCTTAAAATCTTTGATATATAATTTTTTTTTTCTTAATCTGTGTTTGATTCTAGGTTAACTATGAGCTATTGGTTTCAATTCTAGTTTTAGCTTGAAATTTGTACTTTTTGGAATGTTTACTCTGGTTGAGGGACTGTGCACACAAATGCTTCCTCACTCTTTTCGTCTATATCATATCAAATATATTTTCTCTCCCTATGTCTTTTATTTGGTTGTCTTATTTTCAAAGTAGCCTGTCTGTCAGAGGAAAAAAACCTACAACAAAACGTGGGTGGTAATAGAATCCAGGCAAGACAGAGTCTTCTGGTGGTTCCCTGTATCACATAATGTCTTTTTCTGGTCTTAGCCCCAGGTCAGTTCCCAGCAAGGAGAGGAGCTGTTCTGTATGTGCTCCAGTGATCTCTCATCAGTGCAGCACAGGGGCTCCTGCAGGACCCCTGAGATGTGAGCAGCTGCAAAAGACAGGGAGAGTGGATGTGACCTCACCCTCAAAACCAGACCAAAGCCTTGCTTGGGTATTAGAATAAATGGAAGTGCAGTCTGGAGGGCAGTGACCTTTAGAGCACCCCATAGTTGTGAAGATAGATAGGGGATTGAGTGATAATTCTTCCTGGTAATTCCATGCTGGGTTTTTATAGAGCAAAGTCCATTTGTTGAGCACTTATTTAGGGGGTTTGGAGAATTGGCAGATAACTACAGACCTTCAGTGCCAGAGAACCTCCAAAGCAATTAGTGTAAAGCACATCTGTCTCAATTATCTCCTGAGATCATGTGGTTATCACATGGGCATATGGGCAAGAAATAATTCTTTCAGAGTTCGTATAAAACCTGAGTAGTATTAAGAAAGGACATTCCTTTGACCTAAGAAGGAAATTCTTCTGCAGGTGATGTGAGAGGTTATGCTCATAGGTAATGCTTGCAGCATGGGAATTACAGATGCTTAGGAGCTAATTTATTGAAACTAGTGAAAAAGGGGTCACTTCATTAATCTTATAATGAAAAAATCATTTAGGGGAAGAGCTGATGAAATCTTCAAATCACATTTTTTATATTTTACTTAATGAAAAACATAGCTGCACTTTTGAGACCATAGGGGTGCAGTGAGAGCCAGCCAGTGGGTACCAGGAGCTGTGGGACCCTTGGGCTGGCATGACCTGCTCTGCTGCCCCAGCAGTGGAGCAGTACAGGCTGGGGGTAGGGGGGCAGCCCCCAACCCAGACACCAGGCACCCCATGGGAATGGCACAAGGCCAGGTCAGGATCAGGTCCAGTGAGGGTAAGTAGGGTCAGAGACAGCCTCAGATGAGGCAGGTCATGGCTAGGTAATACAGAAAATTATATCATGTATGTTGTGCTGGCAATAATTTGTCAATATTTTTAGCCACTCTGAAAGCTACTCAAGGAGCTTAATATCCCATTAGGTCTATTACAAAATGTATCTTTCCTTTATTACAACTTCTTCTGCTGGTACACATGTATTTGATAGCATTTTATGTCATAGAAAAATATATATTTGATCTACTTCTCTTTTCTTTTTGCTACCCAGATTTGCTGGTGGTAACATCAAGTGAAGAAAAACTGTCTCATTTCTTACTCTCCCTCTTCAGCTCACACATAAGGGGAATAAAGAAAGGTTCATTACAATTCTGCAAGTTTATGAAGCTGAGAGGCAGCACAGTTTATAGATTGATCACAGTTGCAGGTGTAGTGTCTCAGTGATCAATACTGAAACATGTTTCTGGAGGCAGAAATTTGCTGTGCATTTAAACCAAACATACTTCACTGTGTCTTCTGATCTCCAGTAAGTGTTTAGAAAGATATGAACCTTAGAATTATTGCTGAAATGGTCATAACAGTGCAGAGAGAAAAAAAACTCTATCAGACTATGCAGCAGTTGTCAGATACATTTTTCAAATGGGAATTAAAGGCTTAGAAGTTCAAATTTCAGGAATCTGCCTAGTTTAATATCAACATGTTCTTGAAGGACTTTTTTGTTAATAGCTGTATGGGGGAAAGGGTTTGGAAGCAAGTTCCCCTTTCTGTAGGCAAAATTTGTTGTTAACAGCTCATATGAATTATTTTGATCCATTAAAAACTACACTATTTATCTCATACACATGTGCAGAAGACTGAAAAAAACACTGTGCAGCAGTTGTGGAACTTGCTTCCTGTGAAGAAGGGGAAGAAAATTCATGTTTCCATGTCTGTGAGCTACCCTGAGTCTAAGGTGATTCATCTAGTTTTTATCAGACCACCAGGGACAATGCTCTATTAGAACCAGTACCTTATCACAGCATTTACAGTTGCCCTTTGCTCAGAGGTTCTTTCATGGTAGATCACAGTATCCTTCTCAAGCAGCAGTAATGGTGAGGGAAGAGATCCCTTTTGTTTAGCAGTTACATTCAAGAGCTCTGGGGCTGAGCAATGGTGTTTAGTAATCAAAGGAGATTCAGCAGAATGTCTTTTCTCTGCTTCCCTGGAGCTTCAAACAACTTCCTGAAAAGCACTGACTGTGGGTAGAAGTAAAGACTAATTTTACTGTTGTAGTTTGAAGAATTAAACTATCAGATACAATATAATTAATCTTTCTTTTTTAAAGGAATGATTAATATTTTTTGCCTTGGCCACTCACTATCCAAATCAAATCCATTCTATTTCAATTTTTCATTCCACAGCAAGTACAAATACTACTTTACGTGCCTCAAACATTTCATGATGTATCAGTCTGAGTCTTTGCTTTCCTTAAACACACAGCAATTTATAAGTAGGCTTGATTTAGATGTGCTAATGAGTCACATGGGTCTGAGAACTAAGGGAGAGCCAATAAAACAAGGTACAAGATGGGTAAGTCATAAATGTTACCTGTTGGCATTTGTTTTGTGTTGGTTTATTTTTCCCCACTTAATGTGATCTTCTTTCATGCTAATTTGTGGAACAATATTAGTCTTTTAGTCATTTCTTGTCTAAATCAAGATTCTTGGCTGACATGTAGATTCCCTCAGGCTATATAATGGTAGGAAATTTCATGCAGGTCTGTGATTATTCAGCCCATCTGAAGTGTTCTGTAAAACCCAGTATCTGTGGCAAATTAAAGGTGGGGAATTTAGATATTTTTCTAAGTACTAGAATGAAAAGATGTTTCTTGTTATGAAATCACATACAGAAGAATTTATTGGAAGTAGCTGGTTTTGAGACTCTAGAAGACAGTAGAGGAGTTTTGGAAGTGATTGAAAAATCCATACTCTGCAGACATTAAAGTTACTCACTGAAAATAACTCTTTTGAGAGGATAAAAGTACTTTTGTGTCTTAAGCCATTTATTTTTTTTTATTTGCAATGTGAAATGTGCCTGAATTTGTTTCATATAAGTTTAGCATTTAGTAGTGTAGCATTAGATCCATTGATAAAAAGTATTGATGAAAAGTAGTATCAGGAAAATGTTTCATTTCCAAAGGATTTATACCACAGTTTGGAAGTCAGGGAAATACACATGTTGCAGTGAAAAAGAATGAAAATCCCAGCAGTCTAGGTATCCAGCTAGGGTCAATACTGCCAAAACTGGCACATTCAAGGGAAATTTCTCCTAGACAGAGATATTATTTATTTATTTATTTTTAATGAAAGAGTGAGTCTCAAAAGTGGAGCTGTTGCAAGTGGCATTGGTTAAAGCTCCTGTTGTAGATGAGGTCAGGATACAAGGCTACCTGAACTGAGTCCAGTGCAGTTAATGAAGCTATTGCACAGTGTCTAAGAGATCTACAAACTCCATTGTTAAAGCGAATAAAACATCTAGCAAAAAGGGGAAAATTTAAAGAAGGATTTATGCTGGTGCTACACTTGGCCAAGAAGAAATAAATTATTCCCTATCGTTACACTGACAATGAGAGTTATTTCCTACGTTTTCAACATAAATTTACAGTTCTTTTGATTAGTGTGGGCTTATGCTTCATATTTACACTGGATTTCATGTGTCACATTTCTAATGTATCTTGAAAAACAGTTAAGTGGTTTAAAATCAGCCAGTTTGGGGAGTCTGGTGAGAAGCATATTTTCAAGTTTTATTTGTTCTAAAATGGCTGGTCTAGCCACAGTACTGATGAGCTCAATTTTTCACAATTGAGCTGTGTAATGCATTGGTGTTTGTGAAACTTCAGTGAGTGACTGCATTGAACAGTTTGCCTTAAAACTTATTGGATAACAGCAGTGATTTTAATTCTATGTACTCTATACCCAATTGACAATTATGAAGCTGCAGATCTTATTTTCATTTATCACTGAGACACTATTTGAATTTCGAAATTAAATTATTCTTTAGGTAGCTTGGTTCATATTGTAATTTATTCATAACCACCAGAAATCAACATCTCTAAATGATGCTGAATCCATAATCCAAAATATGTTACAGCAGGAGATTGTCAGTCTTTAGTTGCTGGCTTGATTGCAGAGGACTTTGACAAGCAGATGTTACTAGGGAGACATTAGCATCTTAGGTGGATTTTTTATAAAACTTATTTATGGGTAAACATTCTTCTCTTCATTTCTGAAATATAATCTTATTAAAGAAAAATTCTTTTTTTTCCTTATGTTTCCATTATCTATTTTTGTACAAAATTGGGTTGTATTTATTATTGCTGTTATGCAAGATTTGAAGCTAATCTCAGTGTGGTGGTAATATATTCTTCTTTGATCAGATAAATTCTTTTTAGGCTTTATCATAACATACCCACAGTGAAGTCAGGTTCTTTTACAAATTAAAATACTATGAAAGGATTTTGACAGTTACAGAAGTGAATGCTATCTACACTTAGTAACTAGGACACACAAACCTTGTGCTGTCCAGATAATCTTACAGTATCATTTCATTACAAAATGTCACATCAGAAATAGCAGCTAGTGTTTTGCATGCTGCTTGTTACCTTTATAGAGCAAATATATTTGCATTTTCCCAGCTTTCTTCGTAATGAGAGATTTTTAATGGAGAACATTGTATTTGTGCTGTTGTGTAGTCCAGTTATCAAGCCCTTGCTATAGTCCAGATAATTTTAGCAAGTGTGATAGTGTGTAACAGTTAGAAAGTATGGCTGCACAATTCCTTCAATCCATTTGCTGAGTTCCCAGTGACAGCATATGCTCTATGTGTGGAATGAAAACCATATTGCAATTTGCACCCCTGTTAGGGTCTCTGTTAATACAGCTTCCTCAGGTGAATGACAAGTGGAAGTGAATTTTTTCTTTTAGTATCATTCTCCTTGCTTTCCTACAGAGATGATGTTGGGGCAGGTTTAACATCCATTTTTAGAATCTTAGTACTCTACATCTTAACTTTATTCTTCAGCTTGTATAGCATTCTTATGGAAATTATTACTTCTGTCTAAACTGTCTCAAAACACATTTAATATTACTTAAGATTTATGTAGGCTAGATATATATTTAGGACACGATTTCAAAACTGTAATGCACGTTTTTCCTCAGTGTTTTTATATGGTCTGCTCAGACACCTATATTCTACACTGACACAAAAATGCTCCTGAAACCCATCCTACCCCTGCACTGTCAAATGTCTCCATGTCTAGAGGTCTGCAAAACTCACAGCAAATAGGAAATTTGAAATAAATAGTATGGATAATGGGGGGAAAGAAAATGTTCCCTAAACTGGGAGAGGAAGAGGGAGAGGTATCATGTTTGCTTGCCTGTGTGGGATTGCACGTGTCCATAAATGCTGTGCAACCCCCACTGCTGAGCTGCAGAGGCAGCAGGGGATGTGTTAGGGAACAGTCCTTCCCAGCACTGTGCAGAGCCATGCTCTGCCCGGGAGGCACAAAGCTGGCACTGACCACAGTGAGGGGACTGAGATGGGTACCCTTTTGTGCTGGGAAGTGCTACACTTGGCCCTTCTTTAAAGCTTGAGAACCTGATATTTGGACCTGGTGTGCTCACATGTGGTGAATTGCTCCTGTTAGACAGCTATGTCTGCTTCATGGTTGCAGCTGTGGTGTAGAAATAGCTATCTTATTTTATTATCCTAGCTTTTAAATGGTAGATAAATGCTCTCTGGTGTTTTCAGAGCCCAGCTGTGAAACACCCACTATGTGATCCCCATTGCTTTGCAGTTTGGGGCAGTGACACCACACTATGGGCTCTGGGGTTTGACACTTAGATCAGTTGCCACTGATACTTTTGTGTCTATCTGCCAGTAGTTCAGTGACATGTCCACAAGTCTTGGTTGGCTCTCAGGGAAGGGAGTAGTTGGTTTATTAGTTTGTTTGTGCCTTTGGTGGTTGAGACTACCTCATCTCATGTACAGTGATACTAGTGCTTCCTAAATTGTGGGTGTGTCCATGAGGGCAATGCATGATTGTGCTTCCATTCAGGGACCGTGACCTGTCTGTATTCCTTTCAATCTCTATTTTTCCTGTGGAAGCCATATGATGGTTTTTAGGAGGTTGTCTGTGGGTTCTGTTGATATTTTTTTTTTTTTTCCTGTAGAAATGACTGTACACAGTAGCTATCTTTGGTATGGCATTAGCAGAACCAATGCTAGACCTGAATTTGAATTCAGGGCTCCCAGTGCTTTTGGATAAGTGTACTGTGTCTGACTCTACTGTCTGCCAGAATCCAAGAGTAGATGAAATAACTGATCTACCTTAAACATTATCAAACCTGGAATCCAGTGGTTTGTTGGTTTGGTTTCTTTAAATGAGCCTTTTCACTTAGTGGCAGAGCCCTCTGAGAAAAGCTATGCTCTCAAACCTGTTGGAAGGAATAATGGCAAACCAAAGTAATTATTGTTCAAACATTTTCCATATTCCATACTGTATGGTCTTTTTTTCATATTCATATGACATTTCTCTTTTCATTGGACAAGGTACAATGAGTTTAATACTTTTTTTATTAAATTCCATTTCTAATAACTAGAAAGAATTCCATTCTTTTCTCAGTAGTACATGCTTTAGCATACTGCTCACCTTTAGTTTGCAGAGGAAATGCACGGTGAATACTTACTGCTCAAATGAACAGGAAATAAAAGGTGCTTTTTTATATTTGATGCATGACATGATGTCCTGAATAAGAAGAGTCTGACTATTAAGAAGTGAGTGGCATCCTGGGTCATCTTACAGCTGCAGAGCCAATCAGTAAGTTGTCTGTGAGGCCTTTATCATAATGCCATGCACTGGAGCAAACCTCCTAAGTAATTGGAAAGGATCTGTGGTAAGTGCAAACTTCTGGAGGATGGTTACTGCATTTTGGGTACTAAAATATGATGGTAGATGAGTTTGGTGTTGCATTGTAGTCATTCTCAAACTTGTTTTTGGGAATCTATTGCAACTGCATAATCCCTGCCCACTGATCGTGGTGCTCACTACAGGGGATGCAACTGCTGCTAGGAAGTGTAATGGCCTTAGAAATAACTCACATCAGTGAAACTCACTGTGGCTACAAAGCAGTGCAAAATAGGTAATCTTTTTATGACAGAACATAAGTCCAAAATCTAACAAGAAGCATAAATCACTTGTTATGCATGAATCCTGGTAATAAGGAAAAATAATAGTAGGATTAACAACAAGCCAGTAGTCCATGAACTCAAAGACATTAACCTACCACAAAGTAGCTGAGTATTTGTATAGTTGATGCATTTCATTTGCTTCTTGCCAATATATTAAATGATTTCAAGTACCTATTCAGGAAGCCAGCTGGAAAAGATGTTGGCCTAATTAAAGGTTTGTTCTTATTTACAGAAACTGTAGGTTTGGGTTTTTTTAGATGTGATCCCTACTGGGAGGCGTTTCTGTCTTCACTGGAGAAAAAATATCATTACAACTGAATGAAGTGCAAAAGGCAGTTGATTTGAATATCTAACTGATTTTTAAATTGATAATCTATTATCTCTAAGAAATGGGTCAGTCCCTTATAACATACGAAATAACTGGTTAAATGTGTTTTTCTGAAATATTATTTTTAGTACATGCTAGACTGTGCTTCTTAACTTTGCATTCAGATCTTTATTTAAAGCAGTGATGAGGAAAATTCCCCAGATATGTGCAGGGTCATTTTCAAAGGCATTATTATTGGTATTTTTCAGTCCCGAGGAGCCACCACCTGTACAACACTGAGGCATTGCGTGGACACTGGCAGGCAGAGCCTCTACAGCTCCACAGTGCTTAAAGAAATAATGGGCAAATCAGCAAAGGCAAAAGTGGTTTTTACCTATGAAGGAAAGGAGGCAAAAGGATGTTAGGCAATTTATAGTCTGTCACAGTCACAACCTGAAAAAGCCTATGCTTCTTCCTCATATTTATCTAATACAATGTCTAAATATAACTGCTGGATTCACACCACTGAGTTCTCACTGTTATCCTGTAGCATAAACAGCTCTTCCCAAGCTGTACATACTAAAGTCGTTCCTCATCATTTTTCCAGGCTGGATGATTGAGAAAATCAAAGATTTTCTCACAATAAAGAATTTTGCAATCTTTCAATACACTTTTAAGCATACTTTAATTTTTTTTTTTTTCCAAGAGATTTTAGTATCTCTATTAAAAAAAAAAAAAATTAAACTCTGATGCTTTAGATGAGAGGAATTATTGTGTTATTGTGGAGAAGGATTATCTGATTTGTTCGTGTTTGTTGTTTTGAAACAAGACTGTGCAACAACCATTGAGTCCAGAGGAAATAATATCACGAAACAATAATTTCACAGCCCTGGATGAAATCCTGGCTCAGTAAAAGTCAGTGGAAAAGCTCTCACAGATGGCAGCAAGACCTAAATTCTGTCCATTGGTTTCATTGCCATTGGAAAATTCATGCTGAAGGACATGACAGCTCTTCTGTGTGCTGACTGGCTTCTCCAGCAGTCAAGGAAAGTCAGAATGAGAATTTATGGGCTTCATCTGCTCTCCAAGAGTTGCTTTCCCCAGGAGTTGGTTTTGAATCATAAATACATTCTTGATATTTAAGCTAAAATCCAAATAAAGTGTAGAATTTTTAATTAGTTACTCAGAAATCTATGCTTATGTTCTACCACCTTTATTTACAGACACTTGTGTGTAGCTCAGGTGGACTAAAGCTGCAAAGTTGCCCATGTGTACATACATATGTTATACACACACACAGAGCTCCTACACCTGTATTCTACCAGCTTTATTTATCAAAGATTTTATGGCTCAGGTGGCCTAAGAAGAAACTGTTAAGCCACACATTACACCTGTTACGACATTTCTTCTAGATACACATAAATCCCTCAAAAAAAAATTTGTTAAATTACAATTTCTTTTTCGTTGTTGTTGTTGTTTTAATTTCTAATTTCTGTGAATATCCATCCAGATGAAATATTTCTTGTCAGATCTTTTAAAGACATTTGAGTTTCATTATTGACTTTAAGCAGACAATGTATCTCCTAGCAAGGGTAATAACCCAGAGATCCTCATCAGTGTCATACTCAATGCAGCTGTGTGTCCTGTACTACATATTAAACACTATAGTTCCAATAAAAAGATGAAAGATGCCTAATTATTATTAGATGAAGAACATAAATCTGGCTGGAGCACTTCAAATCACTTATCCACAGCAGGAAAATCCTACTTCCAGCTATGTTTGACTAATAATATTAGTTGATAATCTAGTAATAAATGCATGATTTGTGGAAAAAAAAAATATGAACTTTGAGTTCATGGTGCAATTTCAGACTATTTGGAAACTGTTTTCAGCTTCATTTGGAGTTAGAATTGACCCACTGATGAAGCAAGATCAACACTATGCAAAGTTGCTGTAGTTCAGTTGATATCAAAAGGCAAATTTAGGACACAAATCCAGCTTGTAGACTCTAAAAATCCAAAATAAAAGCCACTGCCAGACCAAATAATTTCAAAATTGAAAAGAGAACTGCTCAAAGTAATGTCAACCATCTGGAAGAGAGACAGCATGGAAAGAAAAAAAAAAAATGTCTCTGTCCAAGTTTTCAAGTTTTCCAAAGCTTGTAGCAAAAACAAGAACGTTGGCAGGAGTTCAGTCAGGACTGCTGTGAAATGAACTGATAACTACTCAATGCCACACACACCATGGCAAAGAAATACAGTCAGATACTGCTACCAGCAAGAAATGGACTGGCAGTTGTAGGCAGATGGTCAAGAATATGGGAAGAAAGGAGACTGATAAAGATATCTGTCTGATAAAGCAGGTTGTTGTAAGTAAAATCAGTCTTTTTGTATACAGTAGTCACTACTGGCCTGGTGAGTTTTGCTTGTAGATTGACTGCAGCTGAGAAGCCATTTGTAGATGCTCAGTATGAGGGAAACAAAAAGAAAACCAGTTTTGTCTCCCACTTCATAGACATTTAGAACATCAAAAGTGATCACCTGCTCTAGGAGATGGATCATCATCTGATTAAATGCCAGGCTAGAAATTGGATTTTTTGCCCTATTCTACCTGTTGCCAGGTTGTGTGTTGTTTGGGAAGGCTGGTTGTAGTGGGGGATGGATTAAAAGGACTAGAGAGGAGCCTCTGTGTTACCAGGCTGTGGCTATGCTCAGGTGGCTGTCTGTGGGACTCTGAGAAAACAACCTTTTTCTTTGAAGGCAGTCACTAAAAGGGCTGTTGCCAAGCTTAACTATGATCATATGAGGCATATTAATGCAGGTCAAGGTAAAGAAAGAAATTATTTAAATATAGATGGATTACTGGCAGTAGCACTTGCCCAAAATGCAGGAGGTCTTTTTCATGCTTGCACACGCTCTCACACACACACCTGTTGGGTCTCAAGAGGGAAGTCCTGGACTGCCTTCACTATCTGAGACAGCCAACATTTGGGAATGCCTTTGGCTAAATTAAGGTAAAACAACACCAAATGATCCATTTGCAAGTTTTGTTTATGGCCTTTAAACCTTAAACTTTCTGAGAAGTTGAATGGCCCATTATAGCAACAGTTTAACATTTCTGAGCAGCCCGTGGCAGGGGAATTAAACATTCAATGAGAGGAAGAAAGGAAGAAGGGAAGATAGGAAAACAGAGGTAGGGAAAAAGATCTGGGTCACGACCCAGGGTTCCAGCATCATCTCTGTTCTGGATTCTTTGGATGGTGGGTGCACGCCCCATCCCTCAGTTGCACTATTTATAGAATAGTCCTTTGCAGTCGCATTTTTTAATTCCCAAACTTCTCAGAAAGGAGCTGGGGAGGGGGGTGTCTTGTGGTCTCAGTCCCCCTCCCTCTATTCAGAGACACAAGTGCAATGCTGCCTCAGACTTGGTTGTGGAGATAGTTACCCAGGATAAGGAAGTTTGTCCCTGAAAAGCTCTGTCCTGCCTCCACATGATCCTCCTTTTGAACTGCACCTTATCTCGTTGGCATGGTAACATTTCTTTTCTCACCCGCCAAGTGTTTGAGACATTAACTCTTTCAGGTTTTCAGTCTCTTACACCACCCCATGGCTCAAACTGTTGGTCTGATCTCATTCCTGTAGAGCTCATCTTCTCCCAGGATGGTGATCCCTACGAACAGGCTGGGAAAGAAGCTGAAGAGCGTGGGCTGTTAGTCATGCATTGTGCTGCTGCCAAGCCAATCACCACAAATAAAACCCCACACAAGAACATCAGCCAAATGTTCACCAACCCCCTTCCCCATCCTGTGAATCTCAGTGGTCTCAGTGAGAAGTTGAACCTCTGACACTGAATCAGAAGATATTATATAAGACAAACAAGATTAAATAACTAATTTACTTTGTTGTGTAGGCCATACAAACATTACTTTTGAACAGAGACTGATGCCTTTCCTTTTCATGTCTTGGTTTTTGTGTCACTATGGGTGTGGGGGGAGATTGCTGTTGATAATTATATGTTCTTTGAAGCAAATATGGCCAAACTGGCCATTTTAGCATTATTTGCAATTTCTGTATTAGAACTTCTTATGCCATGGCCCATGGAAAATCTTTTCTTAAGCACTCAAAACCTGCTCACACAATCAGTGCAAGGTCCTGTAATGGCTTTGTTGCAGCACATCAGGTGTGTAGTGTTACTTTGGGTACCCTCATCGTGGGGCAGTACTCAGCCTCTGTTAATTGGAGAAATATTGCTTGGCTTAGCTCTGTGATGTCTTTCACAGTCTATATGTAACATTTCTTCTTCAAGAGATGTTTCTGAAATGTGAAGCTCAAGCACTGACAGAAAATGCAGTGAGTCAGTTGTGACAGTTACTCATAAATGATGTGACCTACATCTAAAGTAAAATTCTGTATAAAATTTTCTGTCTGAAATAATAGCTCTAAAAGTGACATTTGCCCTTTAGATATACAGATACAAATAAAGGGTAAATTAATCATAGTGAATGAGTCATTTTAAAGATTACAAGGTTCCACAGTATTGTTATTATGAAAGTTTTGTTCCCCAAAGATGCCCTATATCTGATAAGGTTTTAGAAATTTAATTGAAAAAGTTTAATAAAGAATTAAAATTATCATGTGCCCTTTTGCAGAAATACAAATGAACTAAGAGTTTCTTTGTAAAAGAAGCTAAGGTGAATAGCATATTGCTATTCCTTTGAATGCCATATCAACTTTGTGCTACTGTTAATAAAATTATGGTTGGTTTACTGGATGGAATTATTTTAAAATAAATAGCTTTGTGCACATATTACAAAGATTTCAATATCACTGTTTCACAGTGTTGAGATAATGGGAAAGAAGATACACTTAAAGGTCATTGTTTATGCTGTAGTCTTACCATGCCTGAATGATGATTGTAAAAGAGTAACAGAGTACTTATAAGTTGCAGGATTGATATTGTTTCAGATACTGACAAACATACATCTAGCTAGATAATAGAAATTATTCTTTTTTTTTCTTTTTATGTGTTAGTTCGTATAAATACAACATATAGTGCATTCAGCTGTGACTCATGAATAAATCTGGAAGATGCACAAGAAATCAGAGCATTCAAATCTGATTTTCAACTCAAGGGCAAGAAGTTTGAATTGAATATTTTTAGTCCATTGGGAAGAGGTGGTTTCATTTAAGCCCTTCTCTGTGAAAAATGCTTACCCAAGCTATCAATATAGAGAATTTTGGGAGAGACTGTCATAGGCACCTAAGAGAGTTAGCATTTAACTCTCACACTGAAACAGGGAATAAATCCTATTGACTTGCTAACAGAACTTCTTTGGTCTTAGAGGTCCAGAACAGCTGTGTTCCACATCTTTCACTGGGCTTTGGCTCATTCATCTATTCCACTTTTTTTGGTATGACGCTGTCAAGACATTTATACTGATGTTACACTCCAACACCACAACACTTTCACAATATACCTTTATAATTTCATTGCATTTCACCTTTGTATTCTTAGCACTGATCCCATCTGTTTCTCCTTGACAATTCACCTGGCTTTGCTCAGGTGAGTTTCTCTGTGATTTTTATGGTAAATTCTTGTAGTTTTCTATAATACTCTTCCATGTCTCAAAGACAAGGAGACATGTGCAAGAGAAGGTTTTAGTCTCCTTATAGGAGTGATAGGTCTGCAAGAGGTTGTTTGGTCTATTGTTTTCCTGTAATAGGATGAGGATTTCAAAGATAAGTGAAATTTGTGTAAGGCTTCTCTTTTGAGGTCAGGAGCAGCCCATAGTCTTCCTTAACCTTCTCTTTTAGGGAACTGGTAGTAATTTTCCAAAATTAGCCTTTCATAACAAAATCATAACTAACAAAATCAACTCTTCAGTTTTTTGGATAACATTCCTACACTCTTATTGTTCATATCTCTTACCACTTTATGATTTCTTACGAGTTTTTATTTTCTTTGTATTGTGCAATGTACTTCCATTCTCTTTTCCATAGCTGCATTTTTTTCTCTTTCCTTGTATCTGGAAACTGAATTCTTGTGCCAGTATGTGACAAAAGCAGGCTGGTATGACTTACAATTTTTAGATTTGCAGATTTAGGCCAAACCCATCTACTTTATCTCTCTATTTTTTTCTTAAAAATAAAATTTTTGACAATTAAAAATACTTCAAGGCAACAGATCATTAAAAATAGATATTAAACAACATTATTGCAGAACATGTCTTTGATTTATATGAAATGTTAACTGTAAGCATCTTCTCTCATGTCTTTATGAAAGCAACCAGGAATTCTCCCATGAAGGGATGGGATAAACAGATTATTTGTAACATCTTTAACTCACCTTTTCCCTCTGAAGGAAAGTTATCTTCTGAACTTTCACATGAACAGTGATCAAAATCCACTCTTTTTTTGGGACTTTGTCTTGGGTGTTTGCCAGTTGCAGCACAGGGGGTATAAGTGTACTGTGGCCTTAATTTTAAGGTTGATATTCCTATGAGGTCAGAAGTTAAGGACTGGATACATGCTTTAAGTGCTTATGTATAGAAGCAAGTTGCATTGATGCACTTGGGGACTTTGAGGGAGAATATATGTAAAAATAGACTTTTCCATATGATTAATGGGGACAATAGATTAAAAATAAAAAGAAAAAGGGAATATTTGAAAGGTGTGAAAATATGTACAGGGTGACTCCTCATTAACTTATCAGCAGGAAGACATCAATACCTTCCCTCCCCAATCCTGATGTTCCACCAGAATGCAGGGTGGAGGCTACACAGTTGTCTCCAAAGAAAGAGTAGTTTGTAATGGGTGTTACTGTGTGCACTTTGCAGGCTTCTGGGTCTTGTTATAACTTAAAAGGTACAAGGTGCCATGTCAAATGGCAGAGTTTTCATTGAAATCCTTTTAATCTTAAGGAGATCTGGATTTCTGCCAGCTCTCTCTAGAAGAGGCTCTTTCAGCCTACAGGGGACACAGACACAATCAACTAATGGATATATCTATATTACATCTTAATATTAAGTTACTATTTTTAATCATTTTAAGTCCCTTTAGGTTTTTTAGTCTTTCAATAAAAGAAGGGGGGAAATGCTATATCATCAGCAGATTGTTCCAGTTTTGAAATAAATATTCTCTCATGACCTGAAATAATTCCCAGGCACTGTAGGACCACAGAGTGTAGTAAGATGGATATGGATATTTCAGAATACTGTTAAACAATTTTGTTAGAGCTGTTCAATCTTCTTGGTTTACTGAGATTTGTAACCAGGCTTAACCTTTCCTAGTGTATGTTAATTTATAGGTTCAAGAGGATTAGCTCAGATATTTAAGCTCCCTTTTTTCTTCTTCTGTATCAGTCCTGATTTGGCCAACATTGAGTAGTGCAACATTTAATAGTTAACTTTGATAGCTTTTAGTGTGCATAACACCTTTATACTTGTTCTTTTTTGTATGGTACAGAGTTCTAAAATACATTGAATCCGTCTGCCTGTCTGTAGGCAGATTACTGATATTAAATGTCCTAAATCTTATTCTAATTAAATTGTTTCAGTCTGCTGACTATTTATCTATATTTTTTTTTTTAACCTAGAGAATAAGATGTTTATACAATAATGAATTTTTATAATTTAAGTTGGCACATGCTTTGGTAGAGTGTTAAAGAGAAGGAGCATGACAAAATAAAAATAGATTTTTAAAATTAATCTGATTAGGCATGTTTCAGTACATACAATGATTGCAATGACATCACATTTTAGGACCTAAGTGGTGTTTTCCATCATATATAGAATATTTTTTGTGTAGTAGTTGAAAGCTCTTTGTCTATGACATTTAATAACAATATAATGGCTTTACTTATAAAGAATATAGTGATTTTATCCTCATGCTAGAATGGTTGTCTGGGTCCTTTGCTCATTTACAAAAGAGTTCTTCTTATTAAGGTCTACAGTGACATTTCTGTGTCGGTAGTATTTTCTCAAGGTGTAGGAAAGGGAAAAAAATTCCTAACCCTGTATTACTTGTAATGGGAGTGACTTTGTAACTCATATGTTTTCAGATGAGGAAATTGAGATGAACCAGAGAATGTGATCTTCTAAGTTTTCAGTTACTAATTTTCTTTAAAGTAGTTCTGAAATTCTTCCAAGCATTTTGTATTCTTAGCTACTGCAAATCACAACTAAGTCATCACAGGGTTATGTGTGAGCAACATATGTATAAATGACAGTAGTGTACATCTAAATGTGCCATTCATATGCCCAGATATGGCTCAGAAGCCTATGCCTACTTATTTATAATGAATACGTGTTCAGGCAGTAAAGATTAAAAACTAATTATGCACACAATGTCAGTACTAATATTTGCACTTAATTTGGTTTACAGCACACCAAATAATAAACCTGACTGAAATTATAAAAAGTTATATGTACAGCTATTAATATGCACTTTTTACAGTACCTTATTCATTTATAAAAAGCATACTAACTGAGTTTTAATGTTGGTAAAGCAGATGAAAGGCATGTAAAGCTAAGATAAAAACCAGTGAATACTCTTATTTAGCAGTAATATAGATTGCTTTTGCAGTCCTTTGTTTGAGCCCATTGTGATATTATGTATTTCAAGAGATGAAAAGAAGTCGAGGTACAATTAATTACTGTGAACTGAAAGCATCAATTAAGAAGCATCCAGCCCTTGGTAATGGAAATCAGTGATGGGAAAGCAGTGAAAAGAGGTTTGAATCTTAGCTGTCCTTGGCTTTCAGCCTCTCATCATGGCTGGGGAGGAGCTTGTGCCGTAATGTGTCACACATGGTTCAGCTCTGCGGCTCCAGACTGATGCCAGCTCAGTGCTGGAAGGGGATCCTCTTGGGGTAAAATCTCCAAGGAGCTCACCCCACATGGCACAGGGCTCTCACCAGGACAGCTGTGCCTGGCTGGGACTGTGCTGCCATGGCCAGGCTCTGCCAACACTGGCAGCAAAATGTCCAGCTTAGGCTCGCTCGTATCTATGCGTGTCAGCTTCACATCATGGCACCTGCACTGCTAAAATCAGTGGATGTTTGGCAAACCACTGAGGGAGGGGCAGTCTGGGGAGTGCAGCTCAGCTTCCCAAGCTGGGGTGACAAGTGGCTCCATGTGAAAAGCAAGGAGGGCCTTATCCTGCCCTCGCAGAACAGCCCTGTGCCCCCTCCTGCCCAAGAGGCCATGGGGAGGGAACGGGCTCTGCACAGCCAAGGGTATTTTCATCTATCACAAGGGCACTATCTCACAGTCCAATCCACTTTCTAGGTATTTAAAATACCTACCAAAAGCACCTTAGAGATCCTGACAGAAGCTCCCAGTACAGTAGTAAATCTACTAGGGCAGAATGCTCAACAAAGAGAATGAGAAAATAAATTTATCATTTCAATATCCATTAGTGGCTATCTGTGCTGCTGTACACACATTAATAATAAAAAATGTTAGGCTTATAAAATAAGGCATCTGCTCATTTCTGAAATATATTCATTCTGTTATCAGTACCCAAACTTTATGATGGATCATCATGTAATTTCCTGAGTGTGCTGTTCCTTAGCTGGAACACATATATACATCTGCCATTAACAGGAAATAAATATGTGCCATTTTGACATTAAGATTCATGTCCCAACATGAAATCAGATCTTTTTTAATTTTTTAACTGATACCTTCAGCAAACCAGAATGCCTAAGGACTTGGATGATCAGATAACTGTTAGAAGCACATGGAATGAAAATGCTTTTCCTTTCAGTGTCTCACCACCATCTGGTACATTCTTTAGAGTGGCATTATTTCTACAGACTATTAATAGGAGCTACACACGATCTTGAGCTGTTTCTAAATAATTAGCTCCAAAAGTCATATTCTTGGCTATATTTTTGATACTTTTTTTTTTTTTGCCTCTTCAGACTGGAACTGTTCTATCTTTATTTTTTTTTCTTATATTTTCTTATCTATATAATGGTAATTCAATCTGCTGTGTTAGAGTTTCTTAAAAACTAAAACCAAACCAAGAAAACCCCAAAACCCAGCCCCCAACAGAAAAAAAAAAAAAAAATCCCCCTTTTTATTAAGGAGTAATATAGTTTATAAAAGACAATTAGTTTTCCTGGGTTTTATTCAAATTATTTGATTGTGTGTAATTAATATATTACTACTGTGAAATATGTTTGCTTTTTCTATAGTTTACTTTTTTTTATCAAAAAGTAGCTGTGAGGATTCCATTAGGAATTCCTAACGTTATTTCCTCAAAATTTCGACTTCACATATCTATATATACACACATTTTGCAATGTCATGCAGAAGGCATTGCCCAGGATGTAAAAATAGAATTAAGTAAGGATTTATTTGTTGGTTTTGTTTTTTGGTTTTATAAATAGATAAAAAGCAAAGATCTTTCACACTCTCATTCAAGGTACTCAATGTCTTTATACTCTTCATATTTCGTGCCCTTTCCTTGAATAATTTAGTGGCTTAGTCACGTGGTGGGAGATTGTTTTATTGCAAAGGAGGCAGTTCCCTATGAAAAAGAGTTGAAGAAATTTTATTTACTTTTTAGAACTGTATATCTGCTTGTGTTGATTGAAAAATATGTGCCTCAAATTGTATACTTGAATTTATTGAAGATAGAAAATAATGTTATAGATTATAAACATTTATAATTTTCTGCACAGTTTTCTGCTGTAAAATACAGGTAGATTTGAAGGTGTATGGTAGACCTTTGTGAAATAAGTCATGAATATGTAGGGCTCTTTATTTTTAAGGCATTAGTGGCCACATAATCTGAATACTCTAATGCATCTTTGAAGTGATTCTATCTCTATTAAGCTTTAATAATTCATAGTCTTTACTACCCTTGTTGAATAAATAAAAGTATGATTACTATTATTATAAAATAATAAACTAGAAATTCACAACAGCAGCAAAACTGACATAAATTAACCGATAAAGACCACTTTCTTTTCTTACAGGAATGTTATTTTTTAATCATCTTTGCACATTATTGCCAGTGCACCCATTGACATCAAGTATTACACTCCATAGTAATGATCTGAGTCCTCTATTACTCATAAAAAAAAAATCAGTGTCCAAGCTGTTGAAACAATTATCCCACTACAGAAGCTTCCTATGTTCTCAGAGAATCTTTTAAGAGATGGTTGTTAGGAAAGCAAACAAAGACAGTTTCACATGCTAGTGGAACACCATAGAATTGGCAGGGATATTAACAGCTCAGCATGATTCATTTGTCCTTCTTGAGTGCTCCAAATCCATCACTCCACATGAAAAAATTCACAATTTTACTGGATTTCTGCTTCTTGTAGAAAAGCGACATTTCCATTTTTAATAGATTTTCAGTTTTCAGAATAAGACTTAATTTTTTTGTTATTGCCAGTCTCCTAGCAATTCTGTACGAGCTGAGTAAAGCTTCTTAGTTTATTTTTGTAACAGTATCTGCACATGAATGCAGGTTGCTGAGCAAAAGGAAAGAGGTCTAATTAACCAGACAGTTAATTGCTAGGACAACACCAATCTTTGGTTTGAAGCAATAACATTTACATAATAGAGCAATTCCAATTTTTGATCTGAAAGAAATAGTGTGAGCTCTTATTAAACGGTGGAGCTGCAGGGGCCCATCCTAAGCTCATTCTCAGCAAGGTAAATAGAAGTTTTCTAAATAGCTGAGTAAAATCTGAATCAGACAGGTGCAGTTATGGTTACTGTTGGGATGCATTTACCAGGTAGACAGAGCTCTATTGCTAACAGTGTCCAGAGCAGTCTATGCTTATGTAGTTTTGGCAGTGTAATAAAATGTTCTGTTCCTCTTACTGTTTCCAAACAGAGATTGTTAGTTTTTAAACCCGCAGAAAAACAATTAAAATAGTAAAATCTATAATTTAGGCTTGTTTTGATCCAGTAGAACTTAGTCCTGAAGAATGCCTAAATAATGCAAGAAGTACTTTCCACAGACAGTTATTGGCTTTTAATTTGGCTTCTGTTTTGTCTGGAAGGGGATGCAGAAAAGAAACATCTTCAGCTGTCTGAATTGAGATGTCTAATCCAGGGTCCTTCCATAATCAATATAGAGTGGGGGTTGCATTGCTAGAGCAAATGCCACCCTGGATAAGTGGGAGTGAAATGCAGTTACAAATTATCCCTGCTTAGGACAAACTGCATTATTTTTTTCCAGCTCTTGTACGTAGAGATTTTTAAGCAAGTTTGGACAACTAATCAAGACTAGTTACCTGGATTACTGGTGCTTAGAGTGACCTAAGGTCATCTTTTAGGAGCAACAGGTTGCTACTGACATCCAACAGCCCAAGCAATTGAGTTTGGTGGAAGAGCAACAATTCCCTCCGTTGCCTTCCTCCTGCTCGGCTGACCCCGAGGATCCCTCACACAGTGACTGTTTACTTCTGCTGGGCTGCACAAACAGCATCCTGAGCCATTCCCTGAGGCTCAACTAAGGATGAAGAAAAACTTGCATTTAGGACCGTGGCTATTAAATGGGCTTGTTACCCATGCTTTTAAGGTATTAGATCATGTTTTCAATTTCAAAGGAAGTTGTAAGAAATGCACTCAGTTGCTGGTGTCCTTTACAGGTTCACTGGATGAAATCTGTAGTCTCCAGCCCCTCCCTTTTGTGTTTTTGTTTTTTTCCACTTTGACCAGACCTTAGCTTGAATGTGAGATTTTGATTCTGATCCCAGATCCCATAGCATCCACTGAGGTAGGTTCAGGTAGTCTAATTTTCATCCTTGTCCAGTAGGAGTCACACATTATTTCTATTCACCATTAGGTAGCCTTTATGCAAATTCTGGTGGGCACAGGGGCCAGCTGAAGCTGCTCGTGCTAAACATGCTGTTGTCCCTGTTTTACAAGACACCCCTGACTCGAGGCAGGTTTGATTCCATATATTTCTAACTTCATTTACATCTCAATAGTATCACCCCCCATGTGTTTGCACATTTCTATTCTTAAGGCTTGTCATCTGAATGCTACCTTTTATTCCACTCCAAGCCCCTGCACAGGAATACTTGTTGTCATCTCGTGATCTACTGAGCATTAATATTCTGCAAGGCACTATGGGGGTTGTGCTTCGCTGAGCACATTTTCACCTGAAAGCAGTTTTTTAATATAAACATTTGTTTAATATTCTGTACATTTAGAGTATTTTATCTGCATCAGTGCTTTACTGAAAGTAATTTAAATTCAGTAGGAACTGATTATGCATAAAGAACCAATGCCTTTCATAGTAGTTTTAATAATATACATATAGATTATAAAATGCATCTGGCCAATTGGAAGAATATTTTGTGTGGATAAATCCATGTCCAAGCATTTAATCTGTTTCTAGATGAACACTGGATTGTGTATTTAAGGGACTCTTCTGCACAGCATTGTGATATGCAGCTTTTTAAAGTTTAATTATGAGGCATCTGTTGCATAATAATTTTTTTATTGTAATAGTATTAAATAGCTATTAAAATAAATAGTGTCTCACAGAGGAACTACTTAGCTCTTTTCTGGAATAAGAAAGCACTTTGGAGAGAGGCATAACCCTTGCACAGTCTTAGAATGGTCTTTTTATGGCAGTCTGATCTTGCAGGTCTTCTGGAACCCTCTTGCCCTTGCTGGTTTTGAACTGATGCTGTGGAAAGAAATTATTGTGAATGCCTTGCACATTTGGGCTGTATGTGCTTCATGTAGTTTATGAATGGCCACTGTAAGCTGTTGGTCTACTTTTCCTCCTTCCCTCTTAGATGACATGCAGCTTTTCGGATAGAAGGACCTAAATGGAAAATCTCTTTCAGTTGTTGTTGCCTACAGGTATATCCTGGATAACTAAACTGAGTACTTAAAGCATCTGCAAGGCTGAAATCAACCAAAAGGAATCACAAATCACTACTTTTCTTATCCTGTGTGTTCATGAGCTGCTGTCCTAAACCTGGACTACTATTGGGTACGAAATAAATAGCCTGATCTTCCAAAGCCAGATGGGGTGAGATCTCCAGAACCTCTGAATTACAGGTTATATTTTTGATTCATATAGCTTCTGAAAATAATGTAAAGCTAATACAGGATTTGGTCCCTCAATTTAAGTATTTGAAGTTTGAAATTTGAGATTATCTTTGTCATAGTGCCTGTGAAGTAGAGTTAATAAATACTTAAATACTTTAGACAGAGGTGTATTATTAATGTTCATTCATAATTAATGTTTACACAGTTTTTTAAGATTTAAAGTGACATACAACTGTTAAATATCACAATCATGGCAGCTCTACTAATGGAAAAGGATTACTTGAACATTAGAAGAAACCTATTTTCATTCTTTCATTGTGTAGTTTCATTCCTGTAAATTTTAGGAAGTTTGTTTTAATGCTGCTCCAATTGTTTAATGTGTTAAATTATAGTGGTTATTTCCTAGCATTTTGAAGATGTCTTTAGTTATAAATAAACTGAATCATAACTGATATCAAACTCAGGAAGAGGAAATTTTATTAATGTACCCAACTTTAAAATCAGTTTATATTTGTTACCCATTGAAGGGGATCAGCTATGAGTCTTCATATCTTAATGTTAGTCCAAGCTCCTGTGGATCCTATTTTTATTTTCCTTTTCCATCTTCTTCTTTAAAGGAAACAAGTTGACTGATAGTTATGTAAACTGAACAATATGTTTTGATTGAGTAACATATATTTCTTTAAAAATACATGCCCAGTTTGGTTTTTGGAATTCTTTTTTTCTTTGGCATATAGTTATTTTGTCATAAAAAGTTACCTTATTGTTTTAACCAAAAAAAAAACAAAAAAACAAAAAAACCCCAAAAAATAAAACAAAACAAAATAAAAAAACAAAAAAAACAACCCTGTTAAACTCTGGTGCACAATAGAAAAGTAGTATTTTGTGTCCAAATGAACACTGAAGGTGTTTTTTTAAACAGAGTTATCAGAGAACCTGTGATGAGGACAAGGTCAGTGCCGAGTTTCTCTTGCACCACTACTTGTTGTTGGTGAGTTGCCAGAAGGACAGGATTAGGCCAAGAAAGCAGTTTCAGTTCTACATGTAAGTATGAAAAGCAAGCAAGTTCCAGGCTTTGTATGCAGAAGCTTTGGGTTGAACAGCTCTGGACATCCTGCAGATTCATTTGCATCCGTTTTCTTCATTCTGCGTTCAGGACTTTCTTCTCTTCTCAACAAGAAGCCAGGATGAAGTGAAAATGCATTTTCACAAGTCTAATCTAGAATCATATTAGAAATTTGGGGATTTTGCTCGTCTTCTGAGATTCACCAGGTTCAGATATGCTCTTTGTGTGTCAAAAGAGATCTTTTTTATTTATTTACTGTCTAAGCCAAACCTGACGTTTAGCACTGACTTGAGTTGTTATGCAAGTAGTGCCAAATAACTGCAAAATGTGAAATTGCTCATCTCTGGGAAAGACATCTAAACCCAAACCTCAGATTTTTTGAGAACCTCATATTATGTACTTTTTAGTGTTATTTCTGCTGTAGCCATTAGTTCTTTTTCTTTCATATGATAGTGTTTCATATAATAGTTTTCTGAAAATGAATTTAATATTCGTCTTTATTTTATTGGGGAAAAATGACATTGCATTAAAAAATCTGAGAAAACACTACACAAAATGTAAATATAAGAAACATTTTGTGCTGCAGCAAAGGGTGAATGTAATTGTGCAAATGAATGACACTCAGTTTCTTGCCTATAACATTGTCCCACACAGTTCAGATATGGAAATACATAAAATAATTTTCTGATTAAAAAAAAATTGCACAGGTCTATTCCAGGGTTAACAAAATCATGTATGTGATCCATAGGTTCAGGCCTGGATATAAAGTTTTTAGATAAAGCTTTCTTTAATCAGGGTTGTATATATTTGCTGTATGTCTGGTGGAAAGGGAACAGCCTGTAGCTTGTGGTTTTGCTGGTGATCATGTGCAGGATCAGCTCAGACAGTCAGTGTGGGTTGCTCTGATCCTGTATCCACATTCTGTCACATGCATCTTGCAGGCTGCAGAACATTTGATGGATATACACCTGCTCCAGTATTGATTGCAAAAAACTATTTCAACTCACCAGAGTGTAGGAGAAGGCTATTTTTTGAGGCTATTGGCCTTTTCCCACTAACTACTTGTTTTGCTAATTAATTTGCATAGCTTCCATCAATATTTCCATGAGAATTGCAAACCTAATTATTGCATTTCACTAAGATTAAATGTAGGGTCTGTTTCTTGTAAAGTACCTTGTCTGGTTTTAAGGGAAGAGTTCAGTTCACTGTAATCCAATTGTCTTCTCAAAATGATGGCTTAAGAGTTTTTGGATGTCCACTGTTATCTATATCAGGGCTAGCTACTACTTGATGCAGACACTTGATGTAATTTGGTGACCTACATGACTATTTGTGTAGTGTTGCAAAAAATATCTCTGCACTCAGGACCACTTGATGGACTAACCTTTCTATTTAGGTCAAAGATACTTTCTGTAGAGAAAATATTTAGTTCTTCCTTTTCATTCTGAAAGGCTGCTAGATTAGTTTTCTAAAGGAAAGGCAGTTAAGCTTCATTCTCAAGGCTTAAATACACTTTTTAAGACAAGAAGCAAATTCCACTCTCAATATGAATCCAGAGTAATATTACTGAAGACACAAACAATGACCACAAAAGGTTGTTTTGTGAGAAAACAAAACCTGGCCATCAAACATTAGGTGGCATGCAGGTGTATGCCTATATTTTGTGAATATTTTTTTCCATGTAATGGCAGGGAATTCATGGGTAGGCAGTGCCAAGTTGCTCACTGGCCATGTGTATGCACATATCAGCTGAGCTTGGCCTCCACACACAGTTGTTTGCACAAAGTCAATGCGTGCCCACAGATGTTTGTGACGTGGTTGCTGAGCCCAGGAGCGTAATGCACTCATGTGCTGTCATGGCCAGAGAAAACTGTGATGTCATTGCAATAGCTGCCTGATTTCTTCCTTCTCTACAGGGAAACAATAGGGATTTAATTCAACTTCACCTTTAGTTGCAATGTAAGCTTTAAACAAGAAGGTGATGAGATGGGCTTGTTTTTAATAGTGTCTGTTGGTGTAGTTTAAATGTACAAAATGTTTTTAGTTCTTTGTGGTGTTTTTTAGGGTGGTTTGGTTTGGGTTGTTTCTTTTTTTTTTAGCAAGAAAGTGGTTAAAGGTTTTGAGTTTGGAGAAATAAGGTTTGTGGTTTTTTTTAGATCCTCTACATACAGCGCAATGAAAAGACTGACACCTAGAATTATATTTTAAAGGAGAGGAAGAAGGAAAAATGAAATATTTATATGTAGAACCATGAACAGGTATCAGTGTAATGAGTAAAACTTAGACATTGCAATGTATACCCAGAAACTTGAATATTCTTTTATGAAAAGGATGTAAAACCTGTGACCACACAAAAGGCTGGTTTTCTTACATTAGCTGAAAAAGGTACTTATTATTGCCTAATATCTTGTGCATATGTATAAGAATTTGATAAAATATTAGATCATGAAAGTGTTTTTAAGACTATTATATGTCCACCAAAAATAAATTAAAGGATGAATGCAGGCTTCATTCTAAAAATAGACTTAATTTTTAAATCTTAAAATAAGCAGATCATATATGCTGTTTTGGTATTTTGGGGACTTTTAAAATCAGTTTGTTTAGTAGCAAACCAGCTAGAGATAGGAAGAAAAAAGCTCGTGTGAGGAAAGCCCCCTGGAATGCCTCAAAGAGGCAGCACTTGTTGAACCCAGAAAAGAAAAAATACATAGTAAATATTTCAGAAAAAATTAGGGAAGACCAGCTCTTACAGGAATGGGGGTAATGAGGTAGAGGAAAAAGGAAGATTTGTTTCTATTTTTATACTGCTCAGGGGCATCACAAACCATTTCAGGAATTCAGAGGAGCATTTACAAAACCAAGTTCTGTAGAAAGAATATGGTCAACAGCCAAATTCTGCCACTTTTTGGAACCTGACTTGTTTCTTGTGGCCCTGTATAACCCAGAAAAGTGCAGCCAAGCACCATTAAACATGCAGTAATATCCGAGTGTCTGAGCTTAAGTTACTCATTTGCTATGGAAATTTCCTCTTTCAATGTGAGTCAGGAACCTGCCCTGTGCTGAAAAACAGCAAAACAGATTGGACAGAAAAGGAAAGACTGAAGTATTTGAGAAAACACTCAAGGCTTTGAGTATTCCCAGACTCTATGTACATTTTTGCTGCCCTTACTCGTAGAGTGCAAACAAACAATGCTGCATGTTCAGAGCTGTTGCTTCACATAGTTTAATGATGGGAGTGAAGTCTACTTTTTCTTTCCTGTCCCATGCAGGGGGACTCAGAGAACTTTACAAAGTTCTCTCTCAAATGGGAATTATTTACTAGATTTAATTTATTGGTATTGTTAGACTTGCTGGAAATGCTGAAGAAACCAAGCCTTGTAAAATCCATACCAGAGAGATGGAAGTAGCTTTTCAATGTGCAGCAGATACACGTTGTCAGGTAATAAAAGAAACAAACTTAAAAGACAGAATAAAGTGTTGAGTAAGCTTTTGGGACTATCACTTATTTAGTGGACATAAAAAGAGGAAATAATACAGTACATTTCCCAGCTCTTCGGGGATGTGTACTCCTTACTGTTAGTGTGATATCTGACATTAAATGTATTCCATTTTTGTTGATAGAAAGAGAAGGTAATGCAAGTACATCAAAATAGTGTTTTTGCTGTGAATAATTCTCATGGTATCCATAGTGATGCAGGAAAGAAAGCAGGTATCATAGAATCACTGAGGTTGTAAAAGACCTCTGAGGTCACTGATACACTTTTGAACACTTCCAAGGGACAGTGATTCCAACACTTCCCTGGGCAGCCTATTCCAATGCCTGACCACCCTTTCAGTGAAGAAATTTTTCCTAATATCTAATCTAAACTTGTTTTGGAGCAACTTGAGGCCATTTCTTCTCATCCTGTCACTTCTTTCCTGGGGAAAGAGACCGACCCTTGCCTGGCACCTCACATTGCAGCCCTACTCTCTCTATTTCTGTTCATCTGGACTTGGGGAACCCTTGAGCTAGACTTCAACTAAGCCACTTTGGTTTAGTTACAGTCATAAATGGAAATGAAAGCACTCAAAGCTTAAGTGGCCTTAAAATTAATAGATTTCAGCCATTAAGTGTCAGGAACAACTTCCACTGTCCCAGGTTGCTCACAGCCCCACCCAACCAGGCCTTGGACACTTCCAGGGATGGCACAGCCTCAGCTTCTCTGGCCATACTGTGTCTCCCATCTAGCTAATCTAAATCTACCCTTTTTCAATTTAAAGCCATTACCCCTTCTCCTATTACTATATTCCCTACTCAGCCTACACTTGGAACACCGCTAACATATTTATTTCCAGTGAAATGCAAGCCAGTTCTGTTAGATGCTTCTCTAAAAACTAAAAAGACTTGTTGCAATGGGTGCAGTATCTGTGTATGCAAAATCTCCTCACTGATTTCTCTGAGGTTTTTTTACCTCTGGAATCCACTTTGGTTTTGTCTAGATCACCACAGAAACTCTTAATGACACTTAGAAGAGTTAGAATGTTTTGGAATGTCTAGAAAAATCAGTCAACCACTTATTGAATTTGTCTTCCTGTGATTTTTACATCATCCCTAAATCTGTTTCAAATAGGGATTTGATGAGAGTTATATTTTGTCTCTAGTCACCCATTTTAGGATGTTAACGGTGGCATTTGGGGGGCTTTTAGAGTAAAAATATGTGCACAGTTTCAGAAATAATATTTATAATGCATGAAAGCTCCTTTCTCTTCTATTTCTTTTCAAATGTCAAGTTCTGTGTAAAGTACAGTTTAATGGAATATATTTTTGTGAAGTTTCATTCCCACTGACCCAAAGGTTTGTGACTGCTGCAAGAGTGGAGCTGGATAAGCTACCACCTCACACCTTGCAGTGGTAGTTAATAGCAGCAAAAGTGGGTGTGAAATAGTGTTTGAATCACGTCTTGCACCCATTTTACACTGGTACAAATGACAGTGAAATAAGGCTGAGAGCAGCAGAGAACCAGGCTGTGATTAAAATGTTCAGTAGTTTTACTGTTGTGAATGACCTTTCCCAACTCCTGTTGTTCCATTTCACTGCTTCAAGGCATCTTTTCTATTCATCTTGTTGTGCTTTGTGCAGCTTCTCCTAAACTTTTGACCAGCTGCCAAATGCTTTTTATCCGTTGCAAGACATGAAAATATTTCATCCTTCCATTAAGAGTCCTGCAGCATGGAAGCTGGCTTAACTTTGAAAGTCTCTAAAAGAAGGAGAAGTTTAACAGGGAGGTTTTCTAGATTTGAAGTGCATTCATTCTCTGGCTCTCTTGACATGTGATATTTGAATATCACTGTGTAACACAGAATGATTCCTCTATCACCTTCATTCTTTACTTGTTTGCATTTTCAGAAGGTTCAATCCCAGAGGGTTTAATTTTGGGAGTTATCCAAGCAATCATGACTATCTCTCTTCCTCCAAATCATGTAAGCTGCTGTTTCCAGCTCAAAGCACAGGTTTCATATGCTCCAAATACATATGAAATAAATCATTCTTATTTGTTTAAAACAAACAAGGGTGCCAAACCTCCACTCTTCAAGTGCCAAGTGGGTTCTTTGAGATCTTGACATGTTTTTGCCCTCATTGAGGTCAATAGGACAGCACACATGGGCATCCTCCAGAAGAGCTGTGGATGTGCTTTAGAGCTCTATGTTGCAGGATTGTATCCAGAGATAATCACTAATTCATTTTATACAAAAATGCTAATGTCTGTGCAGAGCTCTAATTCACCAATGTTATTTTTAAGAACTCATTTCTCCATTTTGTCCCCTGTGCCTGGAAATTGTAGCTATGGCATTTGTGTTCTGGAGACAATTCTATTACTTATTCACTTCCTTTGCTTGAATTGCCTTGCTACCTTTTTGAAGGCAGGCAAAAGATGTGCAGAACCATAATTACATGCTTTTGAATTTTCCTAATTCAAGAAATGTAACCCCCCCATCCTTTATGGTGGGGGCTGTTCTGTGCTTCTCCCTTTGCATATCTTCTAGACAGTTACAGATTGATTCTAGATGTGGTGAAGAATTTGGCAGTTTTGATTCTTGCTACCATTTTTTTTGTTTTCTAAATCATTCACATTTGTATATGTGTATGTATCAGTTTCCTTTCAGGAGATCTAATTTACATATGTTCAAAGCCTTGTGAGTCTGGAATCTAGATAAAATTACTAAGATAAAACTGAAATTTAATAATATTGTCAATCTTCCTTGTAAGCTCAGGACTTCTACTGACAGTATTTTTAGTCTGATTTCATTCTGCTCTTTTAGGTTTATTTTTGATACAGTTGATTCATTCCTATTAGGTTACTAACAGTATGCCAGGAAGATTGTGACTTAAATATTCCTTCAAAAATGTGAAGATGGTAAAAATCTGTCTTCATTGGTTTAATGTATCAATTGACAGATACCATACTGTTCTTCAGAGGTACATGGGGGATATATATAAACTGTATTGACAAAGTTTTATTTTCTCTTGCATTTTTCTTTTTCATCCAAAGTTTCTTGTATTTACTTACTTTGAAAAATATTTTGCTTACAAAAATCTGGTGTAAAGCAGCATTTCTTTCTTTTTTGGACAGAAGCAAGGCATGTGATCTGTCTTTTAATGCAGACACAATGCAAGGAACCTCAGCCTCCTTGTGTCCTGTAGGGCTGGAATCTTTGAGTTCCAAAATGTCCAGCCCTGCCTTCTGAATATGACTTTAGATATGAATTTGCCAACTTAAGTTTTGGAAAAGGACATTAGTAAGATAACTATTCCTGCAACATTAGCTTAAAAAAAAAAGTTTCCTAAAGTTCCCTAGCAAATATAGTCTTGTTTCTTTGAAATTAATAACTATCATATCTATTCTACAGCTTAAAAGAATCTTTTCATCATATAATGAGCTGTTAGTCTTTTCAAAAATTGTATGCTAATCTATCCTGAGGTGTTTAAACCCTCTGGAGCCACTTAAAGGATTTTTTATTTTTTTTAACTAGACATTTTGTGCACTGTTCCTCCAAGTAAAAATATATTAAATGCAATCCATCATCCAAGAGATGCATTCCTCTAGCTTAAGTGCTTTTCTGACTCAGGGCATGGATCTGTGATCTTCTGGAACTGAAGGACATGGTGGGAAGAGCCAGCAAGTGTGGAATAGGCTTTTCTGAGGTACTAGAAATATCCTGTGGACTCCATGGGACCCTGTCTATTCAGCTCCCAAATGACCATTCTTTTAGCCATTTCTGGACTTAATAGAAAAATTTCCTATGAACATATTCACCAGTGCTTCATTGGTTCTTGGATTAGAGGTTGCTTGATATGTTTATGGAAGATATCTGCTCAAGATCTTAGTAATAGCAATGGTGGAAATTGATGAGCCTGATTTATGTCAACAGCAAGCAGGTGGTTCTAGTTGGAGTAAAACATCAGGTGGATTTAGGCTCTTGGTTGTCTCAGCCACTGCAGTAGTAGTTGGTATAAACACGTCAGTCACTGTTTTCCTGTACAAGTTCATTTTCTAAAGAAGGAATTTTGATGGATTTACAGAATTGTAGGCCTGATGGTAAGTGCAAATAAGGAAAATTTCTGAATTTTGGATACACCTGACTACCAACTAATGTGGCACCAAAGACTGCCTTTTTGCCTTTTGTTATCTGTGGATAGAAAAATTGCTCATAAAAAGAGAGTTTAGGTTGTAACTCTTTGAAAATTTGTCTCTGATTTCTTTAGTTAATATCTTTAACCTCAAATTGGCAGCTATGCTTTTTTAAATTTAATTTTTATGATTTTTCTTTGTTTAAATTCTTATTATGTTGAGGACCATAATATCCAGTAGATTGGGTAAAAATTAAGCAACTTGACCATAATTAAAATGCAGATTTAGTTCTTCTGGAGAGTAATAGCTTTGAAGCATACCAAGGTCTGGTGAGGGAATCTGTTTTGTTTGTATATCCTAATAGAACATAATGACTGCTTTCAAGCCATTATAGTCCATCATGTTAGTGACTCCATGTGCTGGATATCCTTGTCAATGATATGTCCTCAGAGAAAATGTACCCTAGTGATGTGGTTGTGTGTGTATGTATATTTTTTTCTCTTTTAAATCCAAAAGTCACCTAACTTTTTAAATAGAAGTCATCTCTTTTATGGAATTTTGAACTTGGTTTGACTGTTGGTTTAATTTTCACGGAAAAGTCCAGCTTTATGGAAACAAAGCTTGTCAGTTATTTGAGAAATAAGTGAAAGGCAGCTGGAGCATAGGTAAAGGTGAGATATAAGCTTCTCATAGATCTCTGTCTTATATGAATAATATCTCCTCTATGACCATACAATGAGAAAGCTGCCCCCAGCCTCAGGAGCTGCTTTATGCTGCTCTGTTGAAGATCCTCTGTGTAGTGAATGCCAGCCTCAGGCTGCCCATGGGTAGCTTCAATATTGAGCATAAATCATCAGTTACAGCCTTAAACATAATACAAGAACGTTGCACCTGATTGTCTTTAAGATCATTCCCAGCTCCATATCAATGCAAGCTACTGATGCCACAATCCTTGATGAAGGAAGAACTGACAGACTTTCCCTAGACACCAATGTATCAGAAATAATCAAGCTGAAGAGCTCGTATTGAGACATTAAGGCCATGTCTGGACTGTAGGGCAGGAAAGTTTTGCTCTGTTTCCCCATCTGTCACGACAAGAGAAAATCTCCCCCTTGCTGCCCCACTTGCCTGTCACTTTCCCCTTGGAAACACTGAGTGGGAAAAGTAGGGCTGATCTCATCTGAGTGTGGAGTCAGGATACCACCCAAACTTTGGGTCACATCCCAGGTCCCTGTGCTGTGACATTCTAAATATCTAAAATGTTCTGAGCGCTTCTTCCTTTGGTGAAGGGAATAGGTGGCAGAGTGCAGTGTTTCTGGCCTGGGAATCCCCCTGCTGAGTTCAGTTCTGAGTTACTATGTCTTGGAAATAGTCTGGGGTTATGATTAAAATGCTGACAGACCCTTTAACTTCAGCTGTGGGACTGCTGTAATGCACAGGCCCTGTAAATTAGAGATATAAAGTATGTGCAAGTAGAACCAATATGTGTGTAGATATTCTATTGCTTTTAAAGCCCTTTCTGTCCTGTTAATTTTGCTTTACAGTGTGACAGTGATGAATTGATGTCTACCATTTCCAACTGCCAGGTAGACTGTGTACACATTTATTAAGATTAATTAAAAAGTAACAAATTGTAAAGTAATAACATTAACAACTACTGGAAAAAGTGTAGACATTTTGACAGTCTTTTTGAATTTCATTAAAAGATGGTAGTGACAAAAACCCAAGAGACTATTTCTACTTTACTAAAGAAATAGGTCACAGATTCAATTACAGTCACTGAAGCATGGACTCAATCTATCATGGCAAATTAAGTACATTTTAGCAACCTACTTTCCTTTAAAAATTTTATAGACACTTTCACTGGAAGAAGAAAGACTATAGAAAAAGAAATTGCAAACTGAAGGCTTTTTTTTCCCTCTATTGCTACTGAGTGCTTGGCTTATTTACCATAGGTGTAAAACACAGAAGAAATCATTATAGAACGTCAAGATATGTAATCATCATTCCTCTTCCCATTTTTCGTCTTTAATTAATGATATATCATTTGTTCTTTGACTAGAAAGCATGGCTCAGATTGAATTCACAGTGCACCAGTTAGAGGCTTTGTTCTCTCATTGAAATCGAAGGACCCATTTACTTAGAAAAATTCACTGCACAACCTTTATGCAATTTTGGCACAGATCTGTAGTGTTGGGCTGAAAATGTGCTGTAGTCCCAGCTCCAAATAAGTAAATAAATGAAGACACATACAGCCTGTGGATATGGTTTAGCTGAGTGCAAATATTGGAATGATGAAGCACTCTTTTGCCCATAGCAGAATTGATTTCATGTTGACAACTGGAATTTATAAAGATCCTCTTTCAACAGAGTAGCAGTGGCCATATTTGCTGCATTACTACAGCTGCAACAAACCAGCAGCAAATGTAAGAACTGATAAGGGAGATGCAATCTCTTTCCTCTTTAAACATAACCCCAGATTTACTGTGGCACCCTTGGGAGATTTGGCACTTTCATATTTGGGATATTCAGTGGGCATTTAGATTGTAGGAGTGCATTAGGGTTTTTTTGGTTTTTTTTTTTTTTTTAACATTTTATCATGCAAAGAAATCTGTCTGTCATACAAATGGAACCAAATGATGCTGATTAAAAGTAACACCCTTTCCAAGGCAATGCTGATTAAATGTGTAATCTTCTCAAAGTGCATTGGGGATAAGATGCTTTCCATCTCCAGTATGCCTCTCTCCAACAATGCTTTTTACTTACTGCTCAACAGTTTTTGCTGGTTAAATATTCAGGCCAGACTCACCATCGCAGTCTCACTGTAACACCAGAAAAGCAAACAGCAAAAAAAGATAGAACAAAGATTGACCTGCAAACCAAGCTTATATTAAACTAATTTTTTGTTGAACTGACCAAAATCAGGGTCTCATGTCCCTTAACAGTTACAGTCTGACCACAATGATAAGCTCGGAAGGATACTTCCAATGACAACCAGAACTACATCAGCACAATCTGAAAACACCCACTGCTCCATTAGTCATCAAATTCTGCTGTATTGCAGGTATCTCAGCAATCATGGGAACATTAGATGACAAAAAGCAGACCTGCTTTACTTTGTCAACCTTAATATACTTATTTTCTTGTCAAAATTATGTTTCTCTTTCAAATGATTCCACTTGATTTCTATATTTAAAATACAATATTTAAGTAACTCCTATCCTGGGTTTTCAAGTATGCTTGCTACAATCCATTGTTCGGGCAGAAGTGAATGTGGTGCCAGCTAAAGCAATGAAAAATGCTTTGCAGAAGATCCAAACCTATACAAAATTCTCCTTCTTTCAGTAAGGTTCTAGACATGGTGCTCAATCCCATTTTTCGTGAAGTTTCTTCATTTATTTTTTATGTAATGAGCATAATATTTGACTTTTAGCTGTATTACAAGAAAATCCTGTTGGGTAAGATTACTGATATTTAATAAAGTCAAACACAAAAATCTTTGGAAATAGAGCAAAATAATGAAATGGCAGAATGTTAGGAAATATGAAAAAGCAAGTTAGATATGAGAACTGTGCCCTAGGAAGAGTCTGCAGGGAAGGAAGGAAGGAATACTGTTCGAGAAGAGATTGGAAAAGAACTGTTGACTTAATCTGGGTGCAATGTGCCTGTCCCCTTTGAACTGGAGAATGGAGGTGGAGGTACATCTCTGATAGTGGTGAGGACATGATGGAACACAGAAGGGACTGAAGCTCAGTCATTGTACGAGTGAGGAGTAGGAAATAGGAGCAGAAAGACCACATGAGAAAATTGCTTCATTTACATACCGGAGGGCTGTGAATGAATGAATACTAATACAGTAGTTTAGAAAACCTTGCACCCAGAAAGTTATTTATGCATTAAACCTATTCCAGAAGGGACCAAAATGTTTAACATTTTTCAAAAAAAAATTTTTTTTGTACAAAAGGAAAAGTTTTAAAGTTCTTTATTGTCTTTGCATGCATCTGTCTTTCTGTTGAAATGACTGAACACAAATCACAGAATCACAGAATGTTCTGAGTTGAAAGGCACCCATAAGGGTCATCCAGTCCAATTCTTAAGTGTCAGATATGGGAACCAAGAATTATGTTTGATTTAAAATATATCACAATTAAATAAATTTTTATAAAGGTATTGTAGTCTAATCATTGGTGCTTGTTAATTAAATAGACATTTCTTATCAAGATGTAGAATTCCCTCTAGCTTTAATACGCTGTGGGCATTTCTGTAGCAGACCATTAGCAACAGTAAATTTCAAGAAGACATGAGCAGAGTTGTTTTTGCCCACAGTTACACCAGCATATTGAGAGAAGAAGGGAGTCTAGTAAAGCTCTAAACCATTTTACGAGGATCAGCTGGCTGACAGATAACCAGGCATGATGTTCCAGGCAGGCAGTTTCTGGCACATTCATGCTGGATGTGTAGGACACAGTGGAGGGGAGCAGAGCTGACTGAGCACTGCTGTCCCCTTCGTGCTTGCTGGGGCTCTGGGGGCGTTTCTGTGACATGAAGAACAACTTGTATAACTGGGAAGCTTTCCTTTTATCATTAGTGTGTGTAGGGAGATCAATACGAGTGAGATGGAAGCAGCACTGTCTGAATGTCAGTGCTATTCAGAAGTGGCCTTGAGTGTGTTACTTTAGGCTTGGCAGATGTGAAAGTCTATACCCAGGTGTGTTTGAGGATGATGTCAAATGAGGAAATCAGCTGAAGATAAAGTTTACCTCTTATGTCCTTGTCTGTCCATTGCTGTCAGAACTTGCAACTGATGTCATGGCTGAGATCTGCTCTGGTGTGTAGAGTGACCATACAGGATGAAGCTTTTGCTGCTTGATCTCCCTGGAGAGCTGATATTTGCTTTTGCCCCCTATGCAAGAGGTGATGAGATGCTCTGCAGTGAATACACTTGGGAAGAAATCTCTGTGAGCAGAGCTACTCAGGTTCTGGGACATATACTGGCTTTTGATTACTAGAATTAACTCTGCATTCTGAAGACCTAAATGACTGCACCTGCCTGCCTGTTACAAGCACTTCCCTCTTTGTGCAGTTCGGCAGGTGTTTAAGCACTTCAGCTTATACTTGGAACTGACAGGAGAGTGTTGATGTTGGGATAGAATCCACTGAGCTCTGACTTAGAATTAGAGCTGATTTGAGGATTTTTTGATCACATTGTTGCTGGGAAGTTCAGAATTTCAAGATCTGGCTCTTAACAGCCAATCTGGAAAGCTAGAAAGGAATCGGCTTTATCAAGGGTGCCAGTAAAATCATTCTAATATTGTAGTCTATCTACTTTTATTATTGTTGAAGGGTAACTAGGTCTGAGATATTGTGATTCTTCTAAGTGGAAAAAATGAATAGATTTATTCACAGATTATGCAGAGCACCTCTAAAAATAGTCTTTCTTCTAAACTGTCTTCTCTTTCTGTTTTGCATCTCATTTAAATAAGCACCTTTCCCTGGAATATAGAAGCATCAAAATGTACTGCTTTAAGTTTTCCTGTTATATGTTAAGCTTCATTAGTTTTAACATATAATTGCAAAGAATATGTAAGGTTTGGAAAAACAGCTTGACAAAACCATGGCTCTGGTCTTGACTGATGACAAATGAGACATGCACATTTTCAGTCATAGTTAATAGTCTTGAGACTATTTACCTTCTTGTACTGTGCCTGAATTGTAAGAACTGAAAGGGGTCTGTCATTGCAACCATGCACCAGTTGGCATTCAAACTTATTTTATACAGAAGTCCTTTACTGCCACCTCTGAGGAATTACTGAAAATAGTAGAAAAAAGGGGGGAAAGCTACAGCCCTCAGACAACTCAGGACAGCAAAAATGGTTTTATAGTGTCTAATATATCAGAAGAATCTGTGGGTGCAGCTTTTCCTTCTAACACCTCCATCTGGGCTGCAGTGTCATATTGGTGCACTAGGTTAAATTGCTAACATCTAAAACACCCTCTGGGAAGAGACTCGCTGAAGTTGAAACTTGTATCCTGAGTACATTGTTGTTTCTACATTCCCAGTTGGAAGAACTGAAGGAGAGGAACACATTGAATCATTGGGAGAACATCCTAAAGTCACTTGTGTGTAACTGATTGGTGCACTGAGAGGCCTAATTGAGAGGTACATGACATGCAAATGATAGTCAGTGATTGGGAAAAATCCACTTTGTTTGTTTTAAATCACATTTGGAAAGGTACATGGAATAATGGGAAAGAGGAGGCACCTCCTTTGTCCTAGGTTACAAGAGATATATTTAAGTATTCTATTACCACCAGCTGTGGGCCATTAGCTGTTATCACCTGCTAAGGACCCACCCCTGATAACAGACCATGAGCCATCAAGAAAACACCACATGACTCATGGACTTATCTCATTCTATTGTGAGATGCTCCACCTGGGAGGGGGATCTGGGCATTCCCACCTGTATATAAGCTACCCTTAGAACTGCCTGGCCTCAGCCCTGTCTGCTGGGTGACCAGAGGATAAGAGCACCACGGACCTTCAGCTGCGGACCGGACCTTCCATCGGATCATCACTTTGACTGGACCACTTCATTTGGACTGCTGTCACCACCCTAATAGGGTATCAGGTTGTATCTGACTTTCAGTGCTTTTTCCTTATATTATTTCACTTATTTCTAATTTTTTTTTATTAATTTTAATCCTGACTTGTGATCTCCAACTGGCTTGTTTTCAAACCAATACACTCCTTAAACAGTCAAGGTTCACTGTAACCCCAGCCTGGTTTTAGGGAAGGAATTGCTCTCTGAATGGCTCCTCATCCATATGTTCCCAGAGTGCTGGAAGTAAAGCCCATCATTTGGTGTGGTTTCATGGCTGTTGCACCAGGGGTTTCAGGGCAGTCTGCACGAAGCATCCTGCTTTAGGCCTAGGGTGAAAGAGGAGCTCTTGAAAGAAGGATGCTGGGCCTCCATTGCACCCATGTTTTTGAGCTGTTATCTACCCAGCATTTGGAACACTTTTGCAAGAATTGGAATGGTGCCCTTTCCTAAAAGTCACAAAAAATTTCTTCATTCTTGTTTCCTGCTCTGTATATTATTCAGGATTTTAGCAGTGGGTAAGCAAATTCTGGTCAGTGAATTTTAGTAATGACTGCTTCTCCACATGAAACCCTGGTGCACTGAGAGATGCAAGAATGTGGCTCATCCCAGGGAACAGGAAGGTTCTTAAACCCTGGTACATGTGCATAGCCAGTGCTGCTACTAGGATGGGGAATAAAATACCTTTCAGTCTACTGGAGTGAACCAGAGACTCTTCCAAATCTGATTATTTTCAATTCCTAATTTGTTTTTAATGATAGGCTTGGGAAATGTTATTCTAAAGAGAAAACAAGGTTTAATGGATTACAAAGAAATTTTTCTTTTTTTTCTTTTTTTTTTTTTTTAAATGAGTCAATATTGTAAGTAAATAACACATACATATTCTTAATCAATGAGCCCATAAATAAGGTTTTCATGTCACACTGGAATAATTGACTCATTACTCGCTCCTGGAAGTCTGAGAAGGAATTAGGTTCCAATAACATCAGTTTGCTGTCTCAGCTAAGTTAGACTCTGAGCCATAAATAACTACATGGTTTAGCATAAATTTATTTATTTTACAATTTATAAAGTACACTCATCACTAGGATTCTTGGCATGTATACAAAGATAACAACAAAATAAGAACATATTGACTAGTTTCAAGTGAGTGAACTTCTTCAACATGTCCTCAATAAAGGTATATAAATCATCACCAACATCTCCAAGCAAAGGCATCAATAAACATATAAGCCTTGGGCATCACCCTGAAAGTCAATGAACTAGGGAGTCTATTAGATCACCAGGGACCATTTTCCAGAGTCAGAAATTCTCTAGGAAAAAAATCTCTGAGTCAGCCTCAGAACCTAAGCCCATCAGGTGATTGTTTAAATGAGCCATTAGTGCTATTCTGGTGTACTCAGTGGCTGTGGTGGTGCTCATGGTGACGGGCTCGCTGCAGCACAAGTGGGACCTGTGGCTGCAGAGCTGTGCAGCCCAACCCACGCTGCCCACAGACAGAGGAAAGGCTTGGCAGGAGCTGCTGTGTGGGAGCATGCACCCCACATTGCCTGGTGCTCTGAACTTGAGGGAAGTTCTGGAGGAAATAAAGACAGAATCTTGTCTGGGGTTTGGCTGGAAGAGTGAAGGGAAGAGCTAGCAGAATCTACCTCCAAAAGACTGCAGAACTTTCTTGGTTGAGTGTGTGTGTGGTTTCTTCCTGAGAACAAATAGAGCTGAGCCAAATTCTGGGTGATTTGCAGTAACTGAAGTTTGGAAGTCTCTTGAGAGTTTACGTAACAATTTCTCACTCAGCCTTCCTCTAAAGGAAAACTTGGAGCTGATTTTTCACTGAAAGAGTTTCTGATGTTGGGAAGGAGGTTCTTGGCAGATGATGACTTCACTTACCCCCAAACCCTGGGCAGAGCTCAGAACAGTGCAGAGAAGGAGTGTTGACAGCTGCTAAGTGGTTACTGCCCCTTCTCCTGTAACCCGAGCCCAGATACCACTAAACCCTACAGGGCATTGGTATCACCACCTCCTCACCAGTTCCATCCTCAGATGATCTGAGATGTAGTTTCTTCATGTTTTTCACCTCCATCCATCCCACTGTGCTGTTGTGAAGCTCTAGGGCCCGTCTTTAGGGGTGCAGTGAGTGCAGGTGTCCCTGCAGAGCACAAGCCTGGTGGCCCAGCAAGGACTCAGCTGAGCTGCAGCTCCCTCCACTCTGGACCCCTCCCCTGCTCCACCCTTATCACAGACAAACAGGGACATCCCAGTGTGCCCCTTGACAAGTTTGTGATGTCAGAGCAAGAGGCCATTGTTAAATTATTACACACAATTATTATCCAGATCTGTAGGACATGTTTGCAGAAGATCATTTTTCTGTGACTTTGCAATAATGTTTGTGGTGCTTTTATTTACTAATCAAAGCTAAGGATAATACTGAGGCATGGCAGGGTTGTGAATCATCAGCATAAAAAACCCCCTAGGCTAGTGCCATCCAGCCTTGGCACTTGCCCATCCCTCGCTTCCAGTTGCACACTCCAAGCCTTAGGCATTCTCTGAGGAGCAAGAGCTGAATAAAGTTTAGGTTGAGAGACCATTACATTTGCTTCTTAGACTACCTGCTGCCAAGGAAGTGGCTAATCCATCTTAATTACAATTACTTTTATTCACAAAGCATGTGGAAAATTCACGGCAGCATAAAAATAGTCCATGAGACAGGGAAAAGATGCAGTCTAAATTTGCCAACCTGTTCACCTGTTAGGATTTCACAGATGCTCCTAAAGGGAAGGAATAATACTCAATTTGTGACATAACCCAGGAATATAAACCTCTCCAGAGACCAATTATAGAGATTTGGGCACTTAGACTGCTAGCAGCTTTTCAAGCTCCACCTGAGATGCTCCTCCTTTCAAAAGTCCTTGTGTACATCTTTAATTATTTTCCACAGAATAATTGACACAGTTTCTGTGCCTCATTCATGCAATCAATGGCTTCTTCTAATGATAACCTGAAGATTATCACTGTATTATGCTTGAGAAATATCCGTATCACCCTGAAATTACCTTTTCTCTGTTAAATATACTGATTTGATAACTCTTCAAAGCCCTTTCATAATACTGTTCCCATGCAACCTCTACAAAAATAGCCCCTGGGTTTCTATTGAGGTCAGTTCTCTTTGTGGTCTGTTTGATGGTGCTTTTTGTAACTCAGGTATGTAATGGTCTTACTTTGTGTCCAAACTACGGCAACCAAAATATGGCCAACTGATAACAGGTGATTATACAATTCGCTCTGCTGATGGGCAGACTTCTGTAAAAAGTAGACATAAGTATTCCTTAGGTAACAACTTGCAACACAGATGACATGCCTGAGTAGGCAAAGTGTGTTCACCTCCAAAAAAATTATTCATCATTAAGTAGGAATCATGATAGGTTAAGCACTTAGCATAGAGGACAAGTCCTAAAAATCTTAGCTGTCTCCACAGCTTGGTTTCATCTATAAATATAAGAGTAAATATAAATCTTTTTTGACTTTCTTCTGCATTTGGAGAGGTGAGGTTAATAAATGGTTACTTTCATTTCTACCAAAAATTCTCAAGATAGGTCTGCTTGCTTGCTCCCAGGATGATGTTTGTGTGTACAGGAGAGAAACATAATTAGGCTTTGAGTTCTGTACAACATAATCCGTGGCAAGTATGAATGACATGAAAGGCAGCAGAAATTGCCTGGGAGGAGGCTGTTTTTGTTTGTTTTGAAAAAAAAAGAGGTTGAAAAGATTCTTTCTGCAGCTGATGCAATCTGGCTGTGTTTGCTCTGAGCTAGAGACACTTGTGCATCACAGCAAAGGCAATGGAAGGGCTGGGAAGAGGAGTGAAGGAGTAAATTCCACTTGCTGCAATACCTGCTTTTGATCTAAGCTTTAATTGGATGTGATTCAGAAAACTGCTGGCATCACACGGGATATTAACAGCCTTATTCTCCATGCTGCCTCTCCCTGAAGGAGCTGTTAGATTTCTGTTTGTTTTAAGACTTCTCTTGCCCCTTCCTGTTTCAGTGAAAAAGCATTGAAGGGTAGGAGGAAAAAACCCCGAATATTAAAGACACCCCATTTTCCTTCCCAAGTGACAGGATAACTCCTAGAAGTGTTTATCACATGCTTGTTTCATGCACAGCTTACACAGAACTCATCCACACACCCCTGAATGATTACGTGTTATATAATGAGGTCTGTTGTTCCTCCATTTCTTTTCCTTGTTTTACCAAATATTAGGCAGCAAAGGTCTCAATTCTTTTTTCTTGTTGAGTCACCCCGTTAGTCGCTCTTGGGCTAAAATGATTTAAATATGTTGCCATCCTTTGCAGGTATTAAAACTGGCTATTTTTCTTGAGTGAATTGCATAATGGGATTGCATCAGTGGGAATATAGTCTGTGGTCAGTGCTTCCTCACTGTTTCTAACTTTGGGGAAAATACCTCCTTATGTCAGGAAGTTCGAAGAAAGTTCTGGTATGTAGGTTTATATTTTTGATTCCGATCTAATCACTACAGAAATAAATTTAGTTACTGAATCAACGGGTGTTTCTGGCAGCTCAGATCTTGTTACTCCATCTTGTGGAACAAGCTGAAAATGACACAAATGATGTTATTTCAACATTTGCCGTTGAGTGCATGTTTACTTAATAACCAAAATACAAAGACTTCATAGATTTTCTGTAGACAATGTTGGTTAGTATCTAGTATATTTCTGAAAACTCAATTCAAAAAAATTTTCTGCATTTGTGTAACATGAACAATGTATTTAAGTCTCTGTATTTAAGCTCATACTGATTTAACTTTTTAATAGACGCTTAATAGGGATATATGGGGTTTTCCCTACCCTCATTTGAGAAAACAGTGTGAAAGTTTAATCACAGAAGCTTGGGCTCTAGTATAAAAGACGAGTTGTTAAGTATTGCTCTGAAGCTCTAAAATTAAAACATATCATGTGGCTGGTGACATGCTATTTCCATTTTCTTTCTGTTGTGGGTTTTGTGGCTTCAATAGAGATGGTCCAAAATGATATCTGTTCAATGGGCAGACGTGGTTCTGTTGAACTTATCTTTCTGTAGTTCCACTGAGAAATCTTTTTTCCCAACAGAGACCTGTTCTGAAAGCAGGAGAGCAGCTCTGCAGGGCTGGAGAGGGGCTGTGGAGCAGAGCCCCTGCGTGGGCCCAGCTGTCAGTCAGTGCTGTCACACACAGCTCTAATGGATGTCACAGTAAAGCCACTGCTTACTCTTCCCTTCAAGAAAATAGAGGGAAACCATCATAATGTAGTTTAAAATCTTACTTTTTCTAGTGTTTAAAAGGAAGTGGGATATGATTGATTCATATCATGCCAGAGCCCTAATGGCTCTGCTGTAATTGGTGTGCCAGTGGCTCCAGAGGGGGCAGTTCTCTTTTAAAGACAGAATTATGTAATATATTATGTGACATAGTGCAGTTAAAAGATTCAAAAATCTTTTGGTTTAGTCGTACAATTTTCACTGGGGAAAGAACAAGACATCTCCCGAAACCAGTGTAACATAAGCACAACACTGACATCTGGTGTTTAAATCGGATTTAATCCTGGGCAAGATGAGGTTAACAAGTGTTCTGTAGGTCCGTCAGGTGTTTCTGCAGGGGTTGGGATATAGAGGTACCTGCAGAAGCAGGTTAATGCCTAAGGGGTCTTGCTGGTGGTAGCCTGGTGTCCTCAAGGGCCTGTAACTTTAGTTGCTGGGAAGCAACTGGTATTTGGAAAATCTGGCCTGCAAAACCTGTACTGCCTAATAAAGGGAAAGAAAAGTTTGTGGTGAGGTCCTCAGGTCAATTCTGATGGATATTTGGGGTAATGAGGCCAGGAACAGTTATTTCCAAAAGCAAGGCTTTCAACCAAGTAACTAAAATTTCCAATTGGGTTTAAAATCTAGTTAGAGATATTTTTTCAATGAAAGAGGCAGCTGAGCAGGTTTTTTCTATATGCAAACTTACTGTTTTTGTAGCAGTGTTTATTTAAGAATTTATCATATCTTCTTTATTAAAGCGACAGACTGACACATGCAATGACAGAGCACCTTAGATAATATCTACTATGTATTTACTGTATATTTTGAAAGTGACAGGTGGGCATGACCCGTGCTCACTTTGTGTGCTGTGCAGTGTTAACTTTCATTTTAGGGAAGCCAAAACCTCTTCTCTTTTTTGCAACTAGGTCTGATTATTGGCTGATTTTTGATTTTGCTTTTCCTGCAACCCCTAAAAGAGGAAGTAAAAAAGAGTGGAAATACAGTAGATAAACTAGATACAAGTCAGACTTGCTCAGATAGCTTTGGAGAGAACAGTCTGTTCTGTATATTAACACATTATCCTGGGGTTATTGTATGATACTGCATTCCCTATCATCTTCCCTATGTCAGACATGAATCCTGTGCCTTTCTGTGTCTTCAAGTCTTCCCAGTTTTCCTCAATAATCTTTATTTCCCCTTATGCAAATAATTAGATTTCATGTGCTTGGCGTTTAAACCAGCGTCAAACCATGACACATCTGCAATTAGTTCTCAGGTACAGATGAGCTACTCATCCTTAACCCTGTCATTTAAAAGGCCCCAAGAGAAGGAGCAGATGCCATTTCCCTGTGACTTGGCTTCTAGGGCTGGTGTGGCTCAGAAAAAGCTACAAGCCTGTTTTTGAAAAGGGGTGTTGCTCCAAGCCTGAACTGAGGTTCAGTAGGGATGTGTTTGCTCTGTGATGACAACAGATGAGGAAATACCTGAAAAGCTGCTGTTCATTTGTGGCTTCATCCAAAACTTTATCACGTGTTTCAGGCTCACCCCACTGAAAGAAAGTGAACAGCCACTCTCACCCTCCCTGTGAGAAGAGAAGCAGTAACATTAAAGAAAGCAAAGCTTCCATGACAAAATATTTGAAAGTCTTCGTGACACACCTTGGAAGCTCAGAATGAAATAATTATTGTTATATTTCTGAAAATTACTAATGAATATAAAAGTCTGGCAAAAAAAAAAAAAAAAAAAGGAAGCCATACGTTCCTCAGAAGGGACTGATGAGGCAGCTGTGGGCATGGCTTATTCTCAGCCTCTTTTGCTGAATCTTCATTCATTTGATGTTGCATCAGAAATCTATTTCTTCTCTTATATTTAAAATAGCCACTAAGGATATTAAAGTATTAACTGCTGTTAATAGAGTTGATTTCATTGTTTTCCCTGATTCTCTGAGCATTGGCTTTGGGTTTTGTTGTTTTTTACTTTTGGAAGGGAATCCCACCTAGAAACAAATTATGTTAATCATTTCAAAATGCATTTCTGAGAGCAAACCGCGGTGGGAGTGAGTGGTGGTTCTTACATGGAGAATAGGGAGTATCACTGTACTTCTTTCTCAAACAAGAGTTCATATTTAATCTATTCCGTGATCCCAACCCTTGCAAAATAAGGACTTTGAAAGTTCCTTGGTGCACACTGCTGTGGAATAAAGTCCCAGTTTCTGATCTTGCAGAAATTGTGGGGGACAGGTGTTGAGGGAAGGTAGAAAGGGAGCAACTATAGGTTTCTTCTACTAAAATAGAAGAAGAAAATTATTTTATTTTTTACTAAAAAAAATCCTAAACATGTTGTAAAGGACAGAAAGAGACAATCTATTTGCAGAAGATATGCAGTAAACCTATGCAACTTCAGCACACAAATTTGTCAACTTTAATTTGATTCAAATTCAAATTTTCACCTCTTGTTGCCAGCCAATGGAAAATGGCTAAAATCCATGAAATGAGACAGAACAAAATTTTGAGACTCCATGTCTCAAACCAAACGCTTTTTGTAAAAGATATTTACTGAGCAACAGGTACAACAGAATTTGCACGCTAGCACCAAAATATCAAATATGTATTACAGGAACTACAGAACAATATAATCACAGCAAAGGACTCTTTGCAGAACAGTGCTGTGGGTGGAAACACATTTTATCACCTTTTTCACTACAATTTGAAGCAAAAGAGCTGAAGTCATGGCTAAAAAATTCTCAAAATGATACAAGATATAGCTACTATTTTGGTGTATTGGTAGTTCTGTGTGTCTTTGTAGGGCAGAAAGAGGAAAAAATGAGAAATCATGGAAGAAAGGATGTTTGTGTAAGAACCAGTGTGTATCTCCTTAAGTGTAGAAATTCCTCCTTAGACTGTGTCAACCACTCTGTATCTGGAGCCAGGCTAGAAATTTTTTTTTTAAATTAATATCTCATCCTTTTATTTCATTAGAAGTGATAATGCTGCTACAAAAAGGCCTTAAGGGAATTAATCCTCTGTGTTACTTTCCAAATGCCCTGCCTGCATAATCTGACTCCATCCACTGATTCCGTATGGGTGCCAAGATCCCCTGGAGCTCTCCCACCCATGTCCAAAGGTACAGGTTAATATCCAGGTCAGCAGGGAGGCTCATGCAGCAGAGCCACTGTCGAGAGATCCTCCCTTCCAACTCCAGGATTCCACAGATGTGTCATTATATTTGAGCCTCTGAATTCTCCTGGTGCAGCAGGATATCTCTACCACTTCATATGCAAACGGTATAGAGGGAAGGAAGGGGATTGTTGTTTGTTTGCTTTTGGTTTTTATCTCCCAGTATCTTCTCCTTTGATTGCAATAAGATGTTCTAAGATGTGAGCTGAAAACATTGTGATACATAATTTTAAACACTCAAGAAAAATATTTTTCATCAATTTTTACACTAAGAACATAAAGTGCCATTTGAAGTAATGGATCACAATCTCAGTGTTATACAGATGCATTACAAAAAGCATCACTCTCTCGTCAATGTGACAGGAAAAGGTAATAACAATAGGATTTGGTTTCTGTATAATTCAAAGGCAACAAGTACTGTCTCTCCTTTCCCATCTGTGTACTCTAGAGTTGAAAATTAGATGTTCCGGGACCAAAAATGTTGTCAAAGGTAATGAGAGCTCTGCAGGCAAGCACAGAGTTTGTGTTACAGGATGAGTCACTAATTTGCATAGCAATGGCAGAAGGAGGGGGCTCAGATACTGACTACTCCTTTCTGAAAAGCAGCTTGCAGACTACTTTCGTTGTCTGACAAAAGGTATTTTTTGAATGCACACAAGTAAGGTCCCAAATTCTCCAGGTTCTTTTGTCTAGGATGGATGACAGACGAGATTTAATTTAAGGGAAAAATTGAAGAAGGAATGTAAAAACATATCCACAGAAGAGGGACACATGGAAGAACTTTTGAGCTTAGGGAAAATGAATGTTTGTTAAATATTTTAAATGAATCCATTTTCTCAGCATTTGCATCCTATAAATATTCTGGAAAAATAAATTATTTTCAGAAGCTTTTGGGTAAACAGTGAGCCTTAAGGAACTACTAAAACATGTCTATGGAAAGGTAAAATTCAAATTTACAATGTTATTTATGCTAGAAATATAACTCTAGGATTTATGTTGGTCCAACTGGGAAAACAGTATGCTTAATCTAAACAGCTCAGATATTGAGCATTCATAATTCACAGGCCAAGATAAAATAAAAAGTGGCTCTTTCACAAATGTTGCTCACCAGATCCATTGCATCCTGCAATATGGCAGGGGAACAGAGGGATCATGGGGAACTAAGATGCATATGGCAGCTTTGTATATATATGTATTTATCCTTGAGGTGCAGAAATACAGAATACACATATGCATTTTGCAATGCATTTATATTGCATAGGGTTATATTCAACGGTAAAAGACCTGCAATATCTCATAATATTAGTAATAACTGGGAGATTAGGTTAATATTGTCCAACTATTTAATGGATTTTATATACATATATATATCTTTGAGCCCAGGGATTGAAAAGAACTAACGAAGCAGCTGAATTGATTCCTCTGCTGTAGACAGAATGTAGTGTGAGAGATCTCCCTTGATACCATCCCTGCTCCTCTCTTTAAGGTGAAAGGCCTATTTCACATTCAAACACTTCTCAGCTCAGTATTTATACGCCTTCCTCTTATTTTTCACCGCAGCAGTACTCTGAGCAGTAGTTCATTCATTTTAATTTAATCCTGTTCTGTTCCTTGCATCCCTCTGTTTGTCACTTATCCAAGCTATATTTTGTGCTGCTCGTGCTCTGGCAACTATTACAGTCCTCCTGCAGAGATGGAACTGGTGCATGGCTCTGTCTATGGCCCTGCACTCTGGTTTAAATCACTTCCATGGGTCTTCCAGCTACAGTTGCTACCAACACGATGAAGACCTCTGGCAGGCAGCAGCCATTGCAGGATTTTTGCTGGTGCTCACAGCAAAAAAATGGGAAACAATGAGATATTATAACAGTATCTAGAATGTAAAAATTAGGTGGTGAGATTTGAATCTGTAATCTTCTTCTGTCATGAAATGGAAAACTATTCTATTTTTTATAAGTCTTTGTCAGAATTCATACAGAACTGCAGAAGCACTGTTCACAACTATGTTTTGCATTTATAGTACTAAACTATCCTGTAACTTGTTTCTTCATTAATCTGCCTCCCCCATTGTTCTGCATTTTTAATGTAGAAATGCTAAATTCTTTTCCACAGTATGTAAGTTATTTCCAGCTGCAGTTGCTTTATTCTTGTCTCTTGAATTTTTTGTTTATAGTTTACCTCAACTTAGTGACTATTACATGTTAATCTACTTCAATGTTTTAATTATTGATAGTACACAATGAAGTCTTTTTTTGTTTAAGTACATGAGGTACCTTTGCATAAAGTAGAAGATCAATAAAAAAAGAATCTGCAGACTATTTTCAGCTTATATTTCACAAATAAAACATTGATGCTCCCTTTTAAGTCGTCCATCACTCATCCAGCAGGTTTCGCAGACAGTAACAGTTCGTTAGTAATTTCAGGAGGGGAAGATGTATGATGTTTTAAATATTTAAAATCAAATTTGAAAAAAAGGACAGAGATGAATGTGATCAGAGTAACACAATGCTGAAGGCAACATTTTCAAAGCAGCTTGGTAGGTATTGTTTTCCCTTGTAGGTGGCAGTATTGAAAAGGAAGTTATACTGGGGCTAGAGCAGGGAACCAGAACACCCTGCCTGAAACCCACACACAGTTGGAGTATGAAGAACAGGATAACCACTGCCAGATCCAGACAGGGTGAATTCAGCTGGGGTAGAGGTTAGCACTTGTTAATTTTAGCCGCAGGTGGATTTTCTTAATTAAAAAAAAAAATGCTGTGAAAATTTAACGTCACCTTAAATGTGGCCATGTGCTCACAGTAATATTGCAGGAACTGGCTGATTTACAGTGGGTAGGATTTGTCAACATAATTTTTGCTACAGAATTGTGAACCTGAATGAGCATTTTCAAAAACCCCTACAATTTCTGCTGTTTTAGTATTTAGGATCCTTGCCTGTATATTTCTATGGCACATAGCACAGAGGGTCTCATTTGCAATTAGCCTTTTAGAATTTTATTCTCTGCCCTGCTCTAATTGCAAGGAACCTGCCCTGTGTCCAGCCAGGGCTGTTACACTGCTCGTTGCTGAACTCTGGGAAAGGCTCTGAGGAACTCAGTGCTTTTTAACACAAGCATCAATTGCTGATAGGGCTTTGGACTTGTTTTTCTCTGGCCATGGCAGTCTCGGGTGGTGAGCACCAACATCAAAGAGTAAATAGCAAATTTATGTCTTTTAGCTCCCAAGTTATTTTTAATTGCTTCCTGGCATTCAGCTGGTGCCCCTTCATTTATTGCCAGGAAATACCATACCTGAAGGTCTTTGATGCTGTTTTAAGTTGATGTTAAATTAATAAGTGAAAAAGCACAAACTTTTAGACAATATATCATCTCAGCCTAGAGAAGGAAGACTTGAGGGGAAACCTCGTTGCAGTCTACAATCTCCTCATGGGGGTAAGAGGAGGGGCAGGCACTGATCTCTCTGGTGACAGTGACAGGACTTGAGTAAATGGCCTGAAGTTGTGTCAAGGGAGGTTTAGGCTGGATATCAGGAAAAGATTCTTCCCCCAGAGGGTTGTTGGGCACTGGAACAGGCTCCCCAAGGCATTGGTCACAGCAGCAGCCTGACAAGGAGTGTCTTCACAGTGCTCTCAGGCACAGGGTGTGACTTTTGGCGTTGGTCCTATGCAAGGCCAGGAGCTGGACTCAATGATCTTTGTGGGTCCCTTTCCAGCTTAGCATATTCTGTGACTCTGTGAACTCAGGAAGTGTTTTAGTCTATTAATTTAAAAACAGACTGTAGGATACAGTGGCATCTGAAGTGTCTTCACTCACTTTGCAGTAACATACTGCAAAAATTGGCATGGCAGTAGCTTAAATGGTTTTATTACACGCTGTGTAGGACTAGCATTGGAAATATGCAGAATTAGGTGACACTGAAATAAAAATAATTTGAGCAATCGAGTTACAGAATTTTGCAGTGGATACTTGCATCATTGGCCAGCCATGGCAGTTGTAAGGATCATATAGGTCCTGCTTCTTGGCTTGTTTCTGTGCTGTAGGGCTTGGACCGTGAGGCAGCTCAGGTTGGGAGGAGCCTTGAGCCCAGCCTCTGGCTCAGAGCAGTCAGCTCTGGGCTCAGTCCAGCTGAGCTTGTGAAGCCCCAGGGGTGGGCACTGCCCAGGCTCTCAGTGCTGCCCCAGCCCTGGCTGCCCCTGGGAGCTCAGAGCTGCTCCTCAGCTGGGCCCAAGTTGCTTTTTTCTCTGGAATTTAGAATATCGGACTTGTTTAGATGCCAAACAGATATTTTCCAATTTGAATAGATGCATGTTTGATTTTCTATTCCTATAAAGTGAAACTCCACTGGTAAATTTTAAAATCTAGGCTTCGTGTTAGTTGGAATACAACATAATCAAAATATTTTTAGACTGACCTCTTCTTTACTGTTGCATTTAAAAATAAGAAATCCAAATAAGGTGTGTTCATCGCTACTCTTTTGCTTTATTATTTGTCATATATTTTTAATACATAAGTGACATCTGATGTATTACTTAATCAAGAGAAAAAGAATTATACCTTGCACATAATCAGTTATTTTTGCCATATCAAAAAAAATTAGACTAACAGATGAGGAAAATAAATAAGATGAACTTTAAAAATGAAAATGCTTAGCCTTTGGAATTTTAGTTGACAGCTTTTGAAAATTAAATTATAAGTCAAGTACTGATAGGTTTGATATCTTCTTTGCAGCTTTGCAGATGATGTATTGCAGCTTTAATGGAATATCATTTATCATCTGATAATAACAAATGTAGTATTTCTGAGCTTGTCATCTCTTCTGTGATGACAAATAGTCCAACTTGTAGCAGTGATAATGGGATTTTATAATGATCTCTCCAAAGCGACTCTGCTCTGGCACAAGCTATTTTGCTCTAAATCTCAAAATACCTATTTAAAGATAGATTACAATAGTCAATTTCTTCAGACCTGCTTGTGTGTATAAGCTTCTGTGCTACAAAAGTTGCATTTACCTCATTGATTTTAAAGTTTGGACCGTTGCATTTTGGTTGTTTTTATAGTAAAAGTTGTCTAGGTTTACTAAGCAGTATGTTTATCACAATTTTATTTGTAACAAGACTCATATGTAGTGGTCCAGCAGCAGACATTTATAACAAAGTAACTTGCTTTAAACCAACGTATGAGAAGGAACAGCAGCTCAATGTTATTGTATGAAAAAGTGGCCAGATACCTACTGAAATTCTATCAAATTACTTTTATTCACATAATTAAATGCATTGAAAAGAAAGTCTTTTTTACTTGGTTGTATTTTTTAATCTTAAACCATAAGCCATTTTCATTAGTGAAGTTCTGTAATACAGCTGCCCTGGTGTGTCTGTCCAAACCATTTAATTCTTTGAAAGCAGCCTTGTCTTTTCAGGGACTAATAGACAGAGTTTTACTTTAGTTGAGCTTGGCAGTTAAACTGTCCTTCAAGAGAATGACTAAAAATGCAGAAATGGTGAAGGAAAGTGGGTTTTGTTATACAAGATGAATTTTAAAAATAACTAGAATATCTACTTCTTCAAGGATCTATGCAGATAGTGATTTAAAGTACCCTAATATTTAGATATCAAATATAACCTTGATGCAAGTAATTTTAGCAGAATTTCTTCATATCCTGATGTCTTCCAATTAAATACTTAAATAGGGCAATTTAAAACATGTGGTCAGAAATATATTTTTCTTATGACTCTTCCAATCTGAAGATAGTAAAATATCAAGCTGAATTTCTCAGGCTTACTTCTGTGCATTCTTGTCTTTTATGAACATTTATTCATACAAAGCTGTTTCAGAGGCATGAACGAAAGGTTTAGGGGTGGATGTGTACTTTATTGGAAAATGAAATGTTGTCTTCCTCTTCTCCAGTGTAGTCCAGTGAAATGAGGGAGCTGCTTCCAAGCTTGCTGTCATTCTCTGCCCTTACCATGGGCTGCTCTGCTGCCACTTGTGCTGCTTTTTGTGCGAAGGTGTCCTGTTAGGCAGGACCCCAAAACCTCTGTTCTGGGAGCAGCAGAGACCTGTTGGAGAGCTCTGCTGGCTCCTGCCTGGAGCCTTGCCCCAGCCCCAGCAGCCTTGCCCCAGCCCCAGCAGCCTTGCCCCAGCCCCAGCAGCCTGGGCTGCACAGGAGCCATACCCACAGGTCTGCCTGAGAGGGCCTGGCTGATAAATTCTGGGATGGCGCTGTGTGGACAGGTGAGAAATTACTTTGGAGACCTTGAGAGCATCCCAGGCACTCTGTGCATCCCCAGGGCTGGCTGGAGCCCTGTGGAGGATTCACAGTTCAGGACCTTTCTCTGTGGCAGCCACTGTAATATTAATGGTGCAACGTCATCTGAGCAGAACAATGCCCAGTGTGCAGCAGTTTGGGCTTTGTGTCCACACACTGCTCACAACTGTGAAACAATATGGGTTTTATGCAGGTTGAATTCAGGACCTGAGTTAACCTACAACCACAGCAAACTTATCCATTTTGTGCTGTGTAATCTGCACTGTTTTCCTGTCAGCATTTCCAGATGACGTTAAATCTTAAATAAAATTAATCCCAGATACTCCTCCTAAAAATTGCTTTTATTTTTGAACAGTTGTAGAAGTTTCCAAAGGGATTATTTGTAATCAAGGATTTGTAGAAAACAGTCTGCTGAAATATGAGCTTTCTAAATTCTCCAGTTACAGCAGAATCAAGGCATTTAAGCATATTTAGTCTTTTTCTTCCAAGTCTCTTAGGCCCTGTCCTTGTGAAAATCATGACCGAGTATTTCTATGCCTATATAATATTCTGTGTCCAAGGAGCCAAGTGTACAGATAATATACATAATATCAAATATTTAATACTTCCAGTTGAACACAACTCATGAACTTCATCCGTGTTTTAATGTAACCTGAAAAGAAATCAAATTATAAACCCATCTATATAATGAAATATATATCTGCTGCTGAAAAATAAATGGAGAGAAAAAAGTGTCACTTCAAAATATATTTTGTATATTTTACCCAGACTCCATAAGAGCCAAGGTAAGAGAATGCTTTGAAATGAGGTGGAGAATTAAGCAAACAAATACCCTTTCCACTCTTTCCTTCAAGTATAGCCAAAATTAGCACATCAGATTTTCCCTTTAGCATCTAAGCAGAGACATAAAATCTGAAGACTGAGGGAACTGACTTGAAGATGAAAGATGAAACAGCTGGAAGTGTAGAGCCAGCCTAAGCAGTGATAGAGAAGGTGTGATAACCATCTACAAGGGTATGAGAAGTGCTAACACCAAGGCAGGAGAGGAATTGCTGGGTAAGTGAGGGTGCAGCTAGAAGTTACAGGAAGATATTTGAAAAGGTAAAGTATTGGTTGATTATCAGCAAGAAGGTTCTGACAGTGTTATACATCAGTTGTGGGAAAGTGTCTGAAGTGATCTCCCTTGGGACACAGTTAGCCAGAGTGGACATTCCACAAGATGATTGAGGAGTAATCCTGCACTTGTGGTCAGGCACTGGGCCAAAACTGATAAAGGCTTTTTGACACCTTCAAATTCTCTGACTCTTCATTTCTAAACGTAATTCTTGCTGGTGAAAAGAAAATCCCAAGATTTTATATCCCCAGAAGCAGTTCTGTTATCTCGGAACAGATCTATCGACCGCAGTCCTGCAGAGGAGGAGCAGTGCCAGGACTTTGCTACCACGGCACAGCCTGAAACAAATGACTGATGTCCAGTGCTAATCATTCCCTTTCTGTCAGTTCAGTTGCACATTCCTCTTTTAATGTGATCTAACCCCTGCAGCAACTGAGATAGTGTACATCACTGCTGCAGTCAGCCTTCCATCCATCACTGGGGGAAAAGGCGCCACTTCCTCCTCTGCTCCACGCCACAGATCCTTCAGCCAGCCCAAAAGGCCAGGATAGGAATTGGTGGAAGCAATTTAAAGTTTGGGGAACAGTGTGTAAACATATAATCTGAATTTTGTGGAAACAAGCCTATAGGACTGAAAACAGAAGAAAGGAAGCAGACAAAAGCAACACCAAAAACTGGTAAAAGAGCACACAGTGATAACTGAATTCTCCCGTGTGCAGTCACTACCACATCCCTATTTAGCAGAATGTTTTCTGAATATATTTGACAAAATCTTTTGGCCTTAAAATCTAAATACTGAGTTCTGATCTCTAGTAAATCCACATCAGCATGGCAGGAAAACGGAGCTGAAATCTTAATTATTTCTTCATACTTTTCTAGGAAAATCAAGAAATCATGGGTAGGAGGTAGTTGCTCAACTTTTTTTAAAAAAACCAGTTCCCTAGACAGTTCCTTAGAAAATCTCTTATATGTTCTATGTTTGTTTTATTCCATTTTGCCTTCAGTTGCTACTGCTAAGATCTCCACAGTGGATAATTTTGAAATCTGCAAGTTATATTTTCTTTAATATTGTGTTCATAATAACTGTTAGTGTGAATAAAAACAAAATTGAAATTATTTTTAAGTTACAAGGTTGCATGTGATTTAGGAGCAATAGTGGTTTTACCCTTTGAGGGTAAATATTGAATCAATTTAATATTCATGAACAAAAAATCATCATGTTCCAGGTGGTAGATTTGGTTTTTCTCCTGTTGAAGTGAGCTCTTCTGAATGTAGTCTCTGAGCAATGCAGACTCAGCTTCTCTCCTGTAACTTTGTGAGATCTCTTCTAGAGCTTAACTGTCTGTTAAGAAATTATTGGATAACTTAATAAAAATTAAATGGCAGATTTGTGTATGTGACAGGCTCAGTGAAGGATTATGTCTTAAACTGCAATTTTCAATTTGACACACTCTATTAAACACAAAATTGGATGTCATATATAACGGTCATATGGTTACATTTTACTATTAAAATTATCTTTGTGAGAGAAAATTAATTTTTTTTAAATTGAAATGTATACAAAATTAAATACCAGCTGGCTTGATTAAAATAAGTATGTGTGATAGTCTTTCCTTACCTTTATCAAAGAGGTAATTTTTTATGCAAACAGATGCTTAGAACTGGTGAATAATGACAGGAAATTTATAAATTGTAATATGATTTAACACACCACTACTGTGTTAATGCCTGTTTTATCAGGTTTTTCATTTAAACTTTTTAATATAGTTTAGCTTATGATTTGGTTGTAAATACATCTTTCTTCCTTCTGCCAGATAGGGTTTTCTAGTCAAGTTGCTCCTCCACAAAACAATATTTATGTAGAGGGGAAATAGAACAATTTATAATATCAGTCCAGCAAGGAAACAAATTATAGGACATGATTGATTGAGTAACTTAAGAATCAAATATGCAAAAGAGTTTGTCTGCTGACACTTCACAAGTTGTCCATAGACAGGAAATAGTTTTCACTGTAACTGGGACAAGTTTGGTGAGAGAATAATGCACTAAAACCATTGAAGAAAATTATGAGTAGGAAATTAGTGCTGATTATCCAGATGTGTTGTTATAAATTGTTTCTCTGTTGTTATCGGGGGAGCTGGAGAGTGGCTGTGTCCATCCTGGCTCACCCTGGGCATTTTCCAAGTTAAATGCACCTCTCTCCCCACAGACCCCATGGAAAGGCTTTGGTATGTAGGGGGCTGGAGGGCTGCTGAGCAGCTCTTGGGTACCTGGGGCTGCAGCCTGAGCTCAGAATCTGTGGAACAGTTTGCCTTTAACAGGCAGAGGATGTGCACTCAGGCTGTGTGATTGTCTGCACCTACACCCATAACCCAACTTGCAGGACGAGGAATGGGGTTTGTGACATTTGGTTGGGGGTTGTTGTTTGGTTATTTGGTTGGTTGATCGATTTTTTAAAGCATATTGCAATCTAGTATGAGATAAAAATTTTTTCCCAGTGCAGGATCTGTGTAGGTGGTTTGCTGTTCCAGGTCTGGATAAGAGGCATGTAGGGCTGGGGCTGAGGAGGCAGAATGTGTGTCAGCTCTTTCTGTACTTGCAGGTGCTGCTTTGCCTGGGCTTGCTCTCCCTGTTACAGTAGACATTACAGTACACTTGAAAAACAAAGTGGTGTGGCACATTTCCACACACTTGGGTGTTCAGATCCAGGTTTGTGTCCCAAAAGCTGCTTTTCTCTGTTGTCATCTCTGAGTTAATTGCTGAATGGGGTTTCAGTTGTATTGTGGGAGTGAGTTGGGTGGCAGAGTGGTCTGCATGATTTTGGATGCTTTCTAACTGCACTTCAAAATTCTTCTGGGAATTTGCCTTGTTCATGTGTCGATTTCTTTGTATATTTGTGGACTTTGTGTCTTTAGTCAACACAAAAAGGAAAGTGCTATAATTTTCTGAATTAACAGGAGCTGAGGTAATCAGGCAACAAAATGATTCTTGCAGTGTTGCTTTTTGTGGTGGTATTTTTGTGGTTTGGGTCTTGGTTTTGCCTGAAAAAGGCAATATACAAGAACCTGTGCAGAAGAGAAAGGCAAATTAAAGGAATCCTTTTGTGGGGCATAAGGGGAAACTTTATCACTCATCATTAGGACAGTAGTAGTGACTGGAGAATGAACTATGGATGTCTTTCATCTCTTCATACAGTCATTGTACTGTAAAAAGCCATAATGTGGGCTCAATATTAAATACAGTTACATCTCTGATTTATATGCATGTACCCCTGAAATAATGTCACAGGTTTCAGAGACTGAGCCTGTATATGTTGAAGAGCAGAACTTTCCAGGCAGATGATGCTGATGCTACATCAAGCATACAATATTTTTATTATTTGCATGAATCATGCCTATGACTCTTGGGAACCTGCAGGCACTATATTTCTAGCAGATCTGTGCATTCAAAGGATTCATAAAGTACATTTGAGCAAACAAGCTACCTACTGTTCTTGTTCATCATGTCCCTTATCTTAATAAATAATGAAGGTGCCATGGGCTGACAATGAAATATTTTGAAAATAGTTTTAATGTATAGCTGGCAGAGGACCTGTTGGGCATTGATAAATTGCACAAACTGAGAGGATGAGAAATCTGTAAAATATTAATGGTGTGCTTCTGCAGCCAGTAAAGGAGAATATACCTGTGCCTTACGTAAGGTGTTACGCTGCCTGTGTAAGGCTAAAGGCACTGCTTGCTTGCTACTGCAGGGTTCATGTTTTGGGAACAGGGCTCATTGCCTCGGTGCTGCTGGTGAAGAGAACAACCCAAAAGGGCTGTGAAACACAGTGCCTGAAGATCCACCTGCAGTTGCTGTAGCATGGGGTTGTACTAGTTTGAAAGCAAACCAGTGGGAGATCCCAAGTCAGAATTATAATTTAATAGGGAAATTAAGATAAAGGCAATAATAAAGAAACACTGGCTTAAACTGACAGTCAGGATACAGCCTGGCACCCTGTGGTCAGGGTGGTAGCATTATGACTGAGTGGTGGCTGCTGTCCTCCTGAAGTGATGGATGTGGTTCTGTTGAAGCAGTGATCCTGCATCTCGTCCTCCTCGGAAGGTCCAGTTGTGGTTATGTAGCTCTCGTCCTCTGGGAGTCCAGTAGGTGAGGGCTACCTGTGGTGTTCCAAACCTCAGATTATATCCAGGTGGAAATGCTTGGCTCCTCCCCCTGGGCAGAACATCTCACAATGGGGTGATGTAATTTTATGGGTCATGCAGGGAGACTGGATGGCCCAATGGCAGAAGAGATCCCTTGAGGGAATTATCAGGGATGTGTCATGGAAGAGGCAAAGAACACTGCCCCAGCTGGTTTTAAAAGCTTATGGTGATAGAATTCTTTGGACATACTTTTGGTTACATCTTACATTTCAACCTAAGACGAGGGTCTAGGAGACAGAGTTGTCCCCATGGTGAAGAGCTGTAGAATTGGCTCTTGGCTTGAGAGGAGTGAATTTAAAAGGAACCCTCTGTGCCCCATGCTCAGGATCCCTGTTATGCCCTGGAGGTTCAACTTACTCTTTGCTGATAGATTTTGGATTGCACTGCCTGGGGGGGGCTTTGTACGGGGGAATTTAGGAAGTATGGGGGATCTGAGGGAATGCTGTCCACTGAGGAAACCGAGCCCTGTCATGGTGATGCTGTGAACTGGGAGGAAGGATGGGATCACAGCCCTTCCTTCTCAACTCCTGAGGCCAGGAGCTTGGAGATTTTCCTTTGCCCTAATAATCAGCATATTCTTATGGGTGAAAACTTCTCTCACACTCTTGTCTTCATTGGAACAATAGCTTAATTCTGCAATTATACCCCAGCACATACTTTCTATAGAACTGTTGTCCAGTGTTACTGCAAACCATTAGACATCCAGTTACATACTGCCAGAAAGCTCTTTTACTCCATGATTTGACAATACTATCCCTCCTTTAGAAACACTGGTTTTGAGAGGAACTGTCCTGCAACCTGGTGGGTGTTTTGATTTGGTTATTTTTTTATACCTCAAATGTAACTGTCTGCAGCAAACTGCTACTTGAATTTAGAAAATCAGGATTTCTGTGATGCACAAAAAAAAAAAACCAATTCTTGGAGATTTGAAAATTATTGAGTAGAACATGTTTTGGCTGGGAAAATGAGTAATGAAGCAATGAAATAAAATGGGAGTAGCAGCATGACTTCAGCTCACTTGTGATAATGATTTTGTTTTATTTCTGGACAATTATGAAGCAGAACTAATGCTACAAATGTTAGTTTCAGTGAGAAGGGTAAGCACAGGTGTAACTAAGAGGAGTACAAATTGATAAAGGGTTTAATTTTTGTGATACCTACACCATAAAACTCAAAATATTGCCGTAGCTGGGCTATGTATGCCAAAGAGAGGTTTTGACTGGTGCCTGAGCCCCAGCTGCTGGCAGGCTGTGCCCCTCTGAGCCCTCCTGCCCCCCGGAGCCACCCGTCACACAGCATCTGCCCTGAGTGATGAGATAACAAGTGTCACTTGTCTGTCCATTACATGCACTTCAGAGAGCTAAGCCCTTTTAAAAAGTTTAGAGGTTTGGGTTATACCACAATGTACTTTTTCCCTTCAGAGGACAGTGTTACATTTAGCCATAAACTGAGACTAACTGAGAGTTGAAGTAAAGTGTGATTTTTTTTTTTTCCCCAGGAATGTTTTCTATGTCCCAGATTTGTTCAAATTGCTTACTCTTATATGAAATGAACATATTTTTTCTTAAAATTGTCTGGTTAAAATAAAATCTCTGTAGTTATCTTAGCTCTGAAGCTCATCTAATAGCTTTAGCCACCTTGAACTAGCCTCATTACACAGCCTGAATTTAATTTTAATAAGAAACACACGGATGTGCAATGCATAACACGCTCTAATATTCTGTATCTGACTATGCCCTGTGTTATCTCTGATATTGAATTATTTCACTATGGAGCATAATTATCTGTGCAGGAAAATTCTTATTTAATTTCACTGAAAATTATGTAAAGATTTTCCGTACATCATGCACTAACCTTGCAGCTGGATTAACGTGATGGACTATCAAGTCTTCTTTAGGGACTTAATGCACTGTTGGGTCAATAGTCCATGAACAAAGAAGGATTTACACAATAATCTATAATGGCTCTTTAGGAGCTGTTATGGTCTATCAGGATAAAAATCTGCCAGATAATACATATAAAATGTGTATTTGCTTGAGGAAAGAAAGCATTTGACTACTTAAATTCTAGGCCTTTAAAGGTCAAGTTAGATTCTTTTAACATTTTGAATGCAAGTTTACTTGTGAGAAGATTTAAGTCTACTTGCTTAATTGTGTGCTATGTGCTGAAAATGCAATTCATTAAAATATACAACAGGTTTATGAAAAAGAATTAAGAACACCTTTTTAAGATCTCAGGGTTTCCTTTGTAAAGTAATTTGCAATGATTAATATCTGTCATCCTCCCTGCCTTGGTGGCCAGTGAATTTCAGAAAGGGAACACAGGGACCCAGCAGCCCTGAACGGTATGGGAGCCCCTGGGGTGCAGCATCTTGGCAGGGCTTTGGTGTTCCAGCACACCCCTGGCTACGGTGCTACTGCTTTCCTCTGACACTGGCCTGGGTGCAGGTGCCCCTACAGAGCAGTTTATATCCTCAGGAGACAGGGAGAGCAGCCAGAAAAATATTTGTTTCAACTTTTCTCTGTGAAATTGTATTCTGTATTCTTACACGTTAAAAAAAGAATTCTATTCCTTGTCAGGTTTGTCCTTCCAAGCTCACACAGTGTAGGACGATGCCTCAACTGTTGGATTTCAGTCACAGCAAAACAGAAGGGAAGATTTTATTTGAGTATTTTTCTATGAATAGAATAGCAACTCCTTATTGCTCTTACGTCTGATGCTGGTTTTTGCTGCTCAGACTCAATGCATACACTCGGAATTTAATTTGAAACATCGGAGCTCCCCAGCAAGAGGCGTGTGCCGGGCTGTGCTGCAGCAGAGGGCAGCAGAGCCGCAGCATCCGCCGCGCCGGCTCCGCTGTTGACATGGCACTGGGCAACTGGGGCATTTCTGACATTGTCCTGACACATAAACACCTGGATCCAGCTTTTCAAAGGTTATTTGCTCACTAAAAGAGGAATTAACAAAATGAACTTACATGCCAAAAGTAATTTTGAATATTCTGGAAAGATTATAGTCCTGTGGAGAGATTGATTTTAGAAAAAGCCTCTGCTGTCGTCAGGGTGGGAATGGAAATTAAAACATGTTCAGAATAACTGGGCCAAAGTGACTCCTGGGAAAGTGCAGAATTTAAAATTATGTGTTTATGTGAAAGTCCAGCTCTTTTTGCTAGCATCAGGCCACACTACCTCAGTTACAACCCTCCCTTTTTTTGTATTTAATAATTTTTAACGCATAAGACCTAAAATACTGGTGTTAATAGGAAGCATAACTGTGGTTCATAATATATTGTTGTATTTGTCATTGTGCAATTTACTTTTAAGTCATTACTCTACTTCGTACGTAAAAAGTCAGCAAATTATCAGAGTTTATTCCATTGACTTTCTCACACCTTGAGAAATAGCCCATTTGTATTATCACAGTTTGATATATTTCCCATTTACTGAGCTTCTTTGGCAAGCTGGCATTTTAATTTAATTATACTTTTTTGCTAATGGTCTTTATTTTTCAGTGTCTCTGTGGTAAAATGCCTTTAAGGTCTGGGATTTTTTTATTTTCTTTCTTTCCCTCCTTTTGGCATGCTCTAGTGTAAATTTATAAACTGAAAAACATTCAGTGTAAAATTCCAAGAGGTGAAATTTAGGAATGTTAAGAAATCCTGCGTTGAAGTGATTAAACATTTCTTCACTTTGAGGATGTGATTTCTGAATATATTTAGTAACGTACACCCCTAATTAGGACCAATGATGCAAAAAGAGCACGGCCTGTGTAACACAGGCATTCAGGACTTTTCGTGCAGTTCCATCTATGTTGTCTAAAAATCTTGTTATGGGGTTTGCTCTCAGACCACTGAACTCAATGGGAGCTTTGCTGCATTTTTCCTTTGCAGATAGATCCTTAATATATATCCTTATTTAAAGCTACTGCTAAGACTTAAATGCATGCATTTATAATAATGCTTCCCGTATGTGTTTGGTATTAATGTAAAATTCCATTTCAATATGTAAATTCACTGCTTTTCACTCTGTAGTCCTTTTTGTAACTTCTCTTAGTCCCTTGTCTTCAGAAAGGTGGTACAAACACACTCTACTAATCCTTTTAGCATCCTCATGTTTGCACCATCACCTTCCTAACAGCCTGCAGGAACTGCTGGATCTCTTTTCCTGGAACATTAACAGAAGTTTGTGGTGTGATCCTAAACTGTTTGCTTTGGCACCTCTTAGGAGCCAGGGAGAAGAGTGTAGGAATTTTTCAGTGGCGGGGACATTGCACACTGGGGTGTGAATTAGGAGATCAAAACACAGCTAAACAAATGGGACCCGTGCTGTAGGGACGATGGAAAACCAGGAATGGGCATAGCACACCTAACCTCCCTCAATTATAGCTTGACTGAAGCACTAAAAACATTCCAGAGAGGGGAAAGCTGTGGTATGGAGAAAACGTGCTGAAAACCAGTGACTTTTTTGAATTAGCACCTTATGGAAATAAAATTTAGTGACACCAGGCCTTACCCTCTCTTCTGCACACCCGATAAATGAGGGTGATTGGGATTTAGGTTCCAGCTTTGATATGAAAGACAAACTAAGAATTCATGCTGTCAGTCCTGAAGCAAAGGTCTTCAATTTCACACAGAGTGGCTGCTTTACAGGAATGAATTTGCTGCACACTTTAGTAATAATTGTCCAAACTGGAGTGCAAGTTTAGAAAAAATTGACTACCTCTTATCTGCTGAATTCCCACAGTACAGTAATCTTCCTGGTTTTCCTTCTGCCTTTATGTCTCTGTCCTCAACACCCGTGGTTTTAGTTTGCGCTTTACCCTTTGAAACGGTGCCCTTTTCTCTCTCTGACCTGTGTTCATTCACACTGCTGTGCCTTCTCCTGGAGAGGTGTTGTAACCACAGCTACAACCACAGCATCATGTACTGAGATGTGTAGATAAAATCAAGCCTCTTAACCATATCCTTGAGCCTTCTGTTAGTGCTGAGTTTCTGCTTGTAAGGGTTGGGGTTTCTTTTCCCCCAAACTTTGGGTCTGCTTACCTAAACTCAGCCTTGGCATGGGTTGATTCCCCTTCATGTGCTCAGTTTAGAGTTTGTTTCTGCATTGCTGCAGTTGTCACAGCTAGGCCAGGTTATGTATCAAATACACTGTGTGTCTTAGTGGCAACAAACAATAAGGAAATGATTTGTGGTAACCACAAATTAGAACTTTGTGCAAGCTGAGCTGCACAGGAGAGTCAGAGCTGCCTTGCTGTAGCTGCTGTGGCAGCTGCTGCTTGTTCTCTGTGCACAGCAGCTCTGCAACATTCGGTGTCACAATTACACCTTCCTAACTGAGGAAATCACACGATGAAAATAGGCACTTGTGGGGTTACTTAAAGGGTCTTGGAAAAGATTTGACATAAACATCCAGAAGAGGATGAAAACAAAACCAGCTCTTGGGACATAAAAAAGAAATGCTGTTACCTGTATTTGAAGTATTAATTTAATTTTTTAAAATTTTAGTTGTAGTTCTTCTATTAAAAAAAAAAAAAAAGAAGAAAGAAACTCAGAAAAAGCCATAAAAAAATATTTCAAGATCTTGAAAGTGAATCCATTGTGAGATTGAAGGAATTCAGTGCATTTAAATCCCCTACGAGAGTGTTAAAAATGGGCAATTTAATCACAGGAGGGGAAAGGAAACAAATGATAGAAACATACTTTAGCCAAGTGACAGTGCCTAAAGAAGTTTGTATGTTAAAGAAACTTGAATCAAAGATAGCGTACAAACCTAACATTAAGATTAATTAACCTCTATACAGTTTAAAGTGGTGTTTTTGAATGCTGTTTCTTCATCATTTGAAATCAAGAGTGGATAACTTCCCAGCTAGATGGAATGCAGGCTGTAGAGCCTCTGCTGTGCTTGTCCATCTCATGCTCTTTTTCAGACTTTTTCTTTAATCTGTTTCTATTTGTCACCTTCCACAAAGGTGTATGAAGCTTTTAATAGAAAACTATTCTGTGAGGCCCCTTTCTGTCATCAGAGCAAGGGCAGTAGATAATAACCTCTCATTTTACAACTTCCTCTGTAAATGTTGGCTTGACAATTAGCATTTTCAAAGACTAAGAGCAACCTTCAAAGACAACTATCGCCAAACAGAAGGTTGGTTGTCCAACCAAACATCAGGATTAATGGCAGAGCATTAACAATGTGACAAAATCTCCCCTGAGTGTTTATTTGGTGCCATTTTCTGTCCTCACTAATACTGGTGCAATAAGAGGATGTCAGCTCAAACACTCCCAAAGTTAGCTTTGAAGAACATACTTACCAATTCCACATTTGTGTGATATTGACCTGGAGCCCTGGGAGTGCTTTGGTGCTCCCTGAACGCGGAGGGGCTGCGATGCAAATGCAGGTGCAGAGCTGTGCCCCTGGCAGGGTGCAGGTGCCCACCTCACCCAGAGCAGCACTGACGGGATCTGACAGATCTGCCTTGGCCTCTCAGTGACAGCTGCCTCTGCTTGCAAGTGCTTAGGAAAAAATGTAAAGAATGGGTTTTGTCACACTTCTTCCAAGTTCTCATCGTGCTTTTGTCAATGTTCAGTGTACCTAGATGGCTGAAAGTTGAAATTTTGACCAGACATATTTTGCTGCTAATCTGAGTGGGAATGGTTGCCTGGGGGCTGAGCCTTGAGCATCAGGCTCTCAGTTTTTGTCTGTGCCAGGGACTCTTCGTAAGTATTTACAACCAAGCCTCGTTAATTTAGCCGTAATATACGAATTAATCGCGTGTGTCAAAAAAGACAGAACAGTACTGCTGGTTCTTGCAGTTTATTACATCTTAGCAGCAATACTAATACAAACATAAGCAAGGTACAGGACAGCACCTACTCTATAGCTGGAAAGCAGAAGCAAGAATAAGAATGATGGTGCCTTCTTCTTCCCAGGCATTTTATATCATCTTTCACATAACTCATTGTTTATACTTTCAAACCAGTATCTGTTGGCCAGGTATATCCATGTCAGTGGAACTGCAGTGGAACTGTGTCCAATAGCTCCACAGCAGAACGTGGATAATGGGAAGAAGAAAGGAAAAAGGAATTTCTAACTGTGTCATACCTCTATCTTGGCTCTTATCTCTTATTAACCCACTACAATAACAATTTTTAAAACCCTTCAGCTTTTCGCCCTGTGACATTTTGCATACCATTTTTATCACCTAATTTAAACTGCAGTAGATCCTAAAGTCTCCTTGAGAGTTGGTAGCCTCCTCCATGGACACAAGTCAAAATAAGGGCTTTCCAGGGGCGGCCACCTTCATCCTTCAGGTTTCATATCAGGTCTTATAACAGGTGTCCCAATAGGCTTCATAACAAATTCCACAACAGGTTTTATAACAGGTTCAACAGTAGGTTTTGCAGCAGGTTCCACTATAGGTTCTACCTCAGGGAGAGGAAAATTCTCTGCATTCTGGTCTGTAACAGGTTTCACCCGAGGGGGAGGAATATTCTCCACATTCTGCTCTCCAACAATAAGGACAGGAATAAATCAATTAAATGAATGGATCCTATAGTTCAGAGAGCTCCTCTCATGCAGAAGAACAGAGGACTGTCCAGAATTCGTGGTGTATGTATTTAAACAATTCTTTTGCTCTTGCAAAACTGAGAAGTGCAAGTTATGTACAGCAGGAGGAGAACAATGGGAGGGAGGTCTTGACTGCATATTTCAGAATAAAGTTGGAGTAGAGCAAAACCAGAAGACGTTTGCCTTTACTCACACTGTGCCCTAAAGGCCTGGCATGTGGTCATAGCTTTACAAGGAAAATAATTTTTATTCTTCCATAGAAAATAAAAAAGTTTTTTAGTTGTTGTGCATTTTGTTGTTCATGGGTTTTTTTTAAATCCACCAGTATCTTTCTGCTTGCTTTCAGTTTCATAGTGTTCTGCATCTTTTTTTTTTTTTT
>VXAC01007103.1:685934-742172 GCA_013399225.1 Rhipidura dahli | reverse complement strand
TTTTTTTTTTCCCTTGGAAATTACTTTTGCACTGGGTATGAAATAATTTTGTGTACAAGCATTCCTATTCCTTGTATTTTACAATGAACAGGGACAGATGCAAGTGTTGCCAGGTAGAATCTTTTCTGAGTGTAAGTCTTGCATTTAGTTCGGACTCCCTACAACATCTCACATGAATGCATTGTAGTTTAGAGAGCTGTTACCCACTAATTATATTCCATTTTATTAGCTGGTGTTTCCATAAGTCATCAGAAGTGAGGCAAAAGAAATGAAAAAAAAATGTTTTCAATCAATTTTACATCTGGAAATAAACAGTCTTAGTAATTTGTAACATTGACAGAATTAAAACTTGTGAGCAAAGTCTGTCCAGCTGCCGTTCCTGAGGGGAACTGCTCCATAAGGCAGCAGTGTGGGAGCAGGCATTCCTGCCACTTACACTGGGTAGTTTAATTTTGGAACAGAAGTTCTGGGAAATTCATCAAAGTGCATTAAAGCAGACTGATAACCTTCAGTTTAAATCTCCTAAATGTTGTGATGCGATGGCTGAGCTCCAAGATTTTTAAAAACTAATAATGCAAATGAAGAGCTATTGGAATTCATCTAAAGGAGGGATTTTAAAGCCTTTTAAAACACCATCTAAAGACGGAGTAGTTGTAATTTTATACAAGCTGAAGGCAAGAAAGGAATGACTGCAGCAGCTGAGCATGCATGGGTGAACTTCACTGCTTCAAAGCTGACAAAAAGATACTTGAAAATTTTTTGAGGAAAATACAGTAAAATGGGAGAAGCTTAAGAGCCAAAATAATGATTCAAGATCTGGGACACCAGTGTTACCTGAGAAACTAAATCTGTTCTGCATACTGGAGAAAAGGTTAAATAGTGATTTGGTCAGGGTGTATAATTATCTTCTGGGGAGAAGATTTCACATTCAGGAGGGCTCCTTTAATAACCAAAAAAATAAAAGAGGGGTAACAAGGGAAAACAGCTAGAAGTTAAAGCTAGGAGAAATTGGATGCAGGTTTTCAATATGAATGTTAATTAATCATTAGTCTGTCCTTGTGTGTGGCAATTTTCCAATGCCATTAAATCAAAATAAAACAAGCAGAGCGGTTTTAAAGGGATGCAAATTTTGGTTGTAGAATAATGCAAAATACTAGGAATTGAAGTGACTAATCTAAATAGTTTTATAATTTTAAAATCAATCAGTTTTGCAATTTTAAAATTGAAACCCAGACCTATTGGGACTCTATTTCTTCACCTCCATTTGGTTCAAGTATCTCTCTGGTGAGCCCAATGCATATTCTCTGGCACCTTTGTATACTGCTTCTTTCCTTTGCTCATTTGAATCCTGAAGTTATTAAAAGAAGAAGGATTTTGAGACTGCTGTGGATTTTGGTGGATCATCAGGGATTTGATGAAGGTCTCAGTTTCCTAAGAAGTATGTATCTGTCCCTGCTCTACCTGTTCCAGGCATAAAACTTAATTCTGTGACCAGGCTGCAATAGAATGATACTTGCACATGCAGGGAGTACAGGTGATTTGCTGCTGAAGAGAGTGGTCCAGCTCCCGCATCCATCCATCTCCCAGTTCATGGTGTTACAGTTCCTCTTTTGCTTCCATTACTCTGCTACCTTTGCTGAGCTGACATGTTTGCCTGGGCATAAAGTCTGTTGTGGTTTTGGTTTTTTTAAATTTTATTTTATTTCCATACAGTTTAATTTAGAAATTTTATCAGTAGAATCTGCTCATAAGGGCACTAAGGGGCAGGAGTGTGCAGCAGAGTGGGAAAGGGGACATGCAAAGGGAAAGGTGGATGGAAGTGACCATCCTGCCACACTGAGCCACAAATCAAATCTGGAATTGCCTGCCTGTGCCCCAGCTGCAGTCACATGCAGTGTACACACTGCCTGGTGATAGATTATGTTTTCAGTGCTTATGAAACTCAAGCTACCCATAGACTTTTTTTGCTACTGCTGCAGCTTTATATAACTGTGGCCATTACTGTTTCTTTTGTCTTTGTTCTCTGGAATGTTTAAGAGAGTTGTGCACATGCTGTTTAACGAGATTTATTTGGCCTGCAAGCTGCAGATGGGCAGAAATCAAAGGAGGTGGAAGTGGACATTGACATGACCTCCAGCATGTTGTTTATGGAGAACATCCTTCTAGTGATGTATGACAAGTCTGAGGTCAATGATTAGTATCTATTAGCTCTTTGAAAAATGGAGAAAGCAATAGTTCCTGATGGTGCATGTTTTAGATCTGGTTAAAATGGAGAAGCCTGATGTGAGAAGAAAAAAATGCTTTAGTGCCTATGTATACAATTACCTCACATCACCAGGGCACATTAACACTCCAGATACGTACACACAGATTTTGTTAGTAGGAAGATCTCTGGTCTAAATTCCTTCTCCTGTCTCCCCTCTGAAACAGATGGATTTGATTATTTATTATTATTCACATATTCCTTCTTTTTCCTTTAAATTCTCTTTTCTCTTTGTTTTTGTTGGAAAGCTAAATCAAAGAGGAGCTTTACATTCAGTTCTAAACACAGGTAGGGATGCAGTAACTTGCTCTTCTGCAAAAAATAAGTGTAAGTTCTTGTGTGAGCCACCTTATGTCACCTCCCCTTTAGTTCAGGCACATCATGAAAAAACTGATAGGCTTTCAAAGAGTTTGGGAAAATTCCAATATAATTTTAGCATGAGAAATCTCTGCAGATGTCCACAGTTGCTGATAAAATCATTTCTGACCAGATTTAAACCACTAAAATTTAGTGATACTGCAACAATATTTTCGAGGTTCCGCAATCTTTACATAAAACTTTTCTTCATATAATTGCATATAGCATTATAAATTCAAGGAGACTGTTTATACACGCCTAAGAAATTGTGAGAAAATTCAGACACAGTTGAAATAGGGGTAGTCAGAACTGTCAAAAAAGAAGTTCTTAAAATTTCATTGGTAACACAAAAAGTATTTTTTTAATTTTAAAAGGACTTCCTATATTTCAGGAAAAAAAGGACTGAAAAATTAATTGTGAGCATTTAGAAGAAACAATACCACAAAATATTCCTTTCCTGCTATTACTTATACCAAAGACAAGCACTTGTACTCAGTACAAAATCCAAAATGACCATTGTCTTTAAGATGAGTTCAGAGACTTTTTATGCCATCAGTTTATCTTCAAAATTAAGTTTTATCCAGCACAGTTTTCTCCCCTCCTCCCCACCACACTGTACGTGTCTGAGGAGCTGACAGCTGTCCTTCCCCTTTCCAGTGTCCAGGAGAAAAACCTTCCAGGTAAAGTGGTGATTTGGGTCAGAGACTGCCTGGGTGAGGCTGCAATGTCTCTGTGTGTCTCCAACAGGCTGTGCTAGAGGACATGCTCTAGCAGAGCAGTGCTCATAAATTATTTTGAAGTTATTTGAATGCACTTTAAGGACCAGAGGAGGGGGAGCTCTATTGTCTGCAGAGCTGTGGCTCACGCAGAGCAAACTCTTCTGTTTATGCCTGGGCTGAGACAGAAAATGATGCAGGGGCTCCAAGGACGTAGTTGCCAATATTTCCTCATTGCTTTGGAGGTGCAGCCTGATAAATGGAGTACCCAAAGTTTTATGTAACTTTCTGATGAAGGAAGGGTTGATTTTAGTTTGTTCCCTAGTGACTCTGCTGCAACAGAGCAGAGGCTTTTACTCTGGGGAATCCTGTGCATGGGTGTCTCCATGGGAATGTGTGTGTAGGGAGGTGATGGTATCTGCATTTTTCTGCTGTCATTCAGGTGTTGGCATCTGTATTGCCTGTTCAGAGCAATGAGATTCTTTAGGATTAGCCCCTAAATCTTAATGAAGACCTCCTGTCTTCAGAAATCCTCTTCCACAATAGTTTTCAGTGCTTTAGGCAGGCATATAACTTTCCTTTCCCATTCATAACTTGGAGTCTTACCCTTTTTTTCTTTTTTTCCTTTTTCTTTTCACTCTTCTTTCACAGAAATTAAATGGCAGTGGTTGGCTCCAACCACCACGTTCTCTCTGCTTAATTTCTGCTACAAAGTTCTCCAGTTCTTTTATCTGCACAGCTGTTTTTAATGGGCTGTTCAGAGAAGGAACTGATAATGGGCACTTTGTGCTGTTTGGATTATCACTAGCTCTAAGGTTGGCAGCCAGCATTGGCAATATGCTCTTCTTTAGGCAGCATTTTTTTGTAGCTGGACAGCAACCCAATGACACCAGACAAAGCTGCAGCAGCAGCAGCAGGCTGACGAGCAGCACTGTGCTGTGTGCTCCCTCTGCTTCAGCCAATCCCCCTGTGCTGTGACTGTCAGCTTGGGAACTGCCTGCCTTCCTTTCTTCCTCAACTTTTTTACTTATTCTTTATTGCTGGACTTGTCTTCAAGTGAGGCTAAGGGTGAAGTTGGGGTTCATGAAGATATAAAATGCATACCCAGAAAAGGAGTATGAAGTGTTACTTTTTTTTTTTTTTTGTTTTTAAATATAAGGCTGGTTAATAGATGTGTAGAGTAGGGGGTTGTTTAAAGATGCTTTTGAACGTGTCCCAGCCTTTCCCAGAATTGTCCACAAGCCTTGTCATTTGTAAAAATGTAAAAAATACTTGAGAAAACGGGGTGCAAGCAGAGTCTCTGTGGAGGGGAAGGAGGGTTTGGATAAACTCGCAGTTAAGGTACCAAACAGCTGAAAACAGCCTGTCCATTCTGTATATCCTCTTTTGACCTCTAGAGAATTTGGATATCTCTGCAGCTCACTAAAGGAGAATTGTGAGAATATATTAATAAAAGAATAGGATGCAGAACTTTCCTAACAAAAAATATTCTTCTTCTGGTTGTTAATGTATCCATCAGCTTGAAACAAGGACACAGGATGGATCTTGGCCTTCTTATTTGAGCCCTGCATGGACTATCATGATTTTAAAAATCACTATGATCTTAAGGTCAGACCTAATGAAGAGTTTCTAGTCTGCTTTGTGGCAACATAAAGCAGTTTATTCATGCCACTGAGTAGCTCAAAATACTAAACACATTAATTTAGTTACTTTTAAAAAAAAGTTAGATTCTAGTTTTGGAGCTGTTTCCTGGGGTCAGCCACTATACAGCGTGTCTCCAGTTGCCAGGCATTTCTAAGAGCTGTTTCTTCTCTGCAGTGTGTACTCTAGTTCAGGTACCAAGGAATTTTACTCACAGAGTTAGGATCTTGTTGGTTTCTGAAAGTCCACTACATTTTATCTGAGATGGCAACATTTCCTGATTTCTGTATTTGTTTCCATGTATCTAGATTGTTCCAGTCCTGAGTAATTTTATCTGATTTTTATTATTTTGGAATTAGGTTGTGTAAGTACATACAAAAAGTTGACAGTGTCAGCTTTTGTCAAAGCTCCAGCCATAAGAAATAGGACATTGTATTACTTAGCACTAAATACAGAGTTGCAAAAACTTCTCTTTAGTTTCTAGAAAAAGAAAAAATATCTATCTTCTTGAAAAGGAAACATACATTTTTTTTTGCAAAAAGTTCATTCCCAGAAGGAAAAAACCACTCACATAACTGAAGAAGCTTCTGGAAAAGTCACTGCTCTCTTCCTGCATTACAAAAAATTTCCAGAAATTTTTCAAGATTTTTTCCTAACACTTCTTGAGAACTACCTAAAGGACCCCAAATAACCCGAAAATTACACAAAAAGTGGGGGAAAAGAGCAAAAAATAAGAAACTTCTTCTGTAATAGAGCCATCTAGGACAGAGCCAAACTCTGAGAGAACCTTGTTATCAGTATATCTGTCATATTGCTTTAACTTAAATCCACCCCAGGTTGCTTATTTTTCCAGAAGATAAAGGTCTGTGAACGTACTCTGACAGTTCTCAAAACCAGCATGAAATTCCCCTGAACTTCAACTTCTGAAAAATTGTCTGCCTGGTTTGTTTGTATATGGATGTAAAATAAATTAATTTTGACTATAACAATACTACTTTAATCATATGACCAATCTCTTGCATTTCTCTGCACATATTAATTGTCCAGACACCTCTGTAAGTTAGGTAACAATGTTAGAGTGAATGGCATAATTCAAAATGAAGAATTTATTTGGAGTTAACCTCTTGGCTTGCTCTCAGAATATCCATCAGTCTTACCACTGTTATTACTTCATTTAAAGGTTGGGCTTTTTTCTAAATTTTTGTGTTCTAGCTAGATGTGGAAATCACAGATAAGTCTGTTCCACTTTAACTTATTTCAGCTACTTTTGTGTGCTTGATGTGATAAAAGGTTAAAATACTGGTAAGATGGTAGGAAGTTGATCAGGAGATGAGCACATCCCAGTCACAAATCACACTTTCCTTTGGTTCAGCCTTTACCATCCGTTTCTTTGGGATGTGTCAGACCCTCAGGCCAAGGCACTCCAGGTCTTGGGACACTTTCCTGTACTGTAAGATAGGACAGTTTCCCCTCACTGGTTAAACTTGTTTTGCTCTAAAATGAAAGACCATTAACTTGAAGTCAAATAAAATTTGTTAAGTCAGCATGTCGGGGCAGTTGCTGTTCAAAGTCCAAACAGAATCCAGTAGGCAGGAAGTTATTATATTTAAAAACTTGTGCTTTATAGCTGCTACATGACTGGATCTGGAGATTTCCAATCTTGAAGGGTAAGCATCAAATTCAACTGGTAAAAATCCTAAAAATCTTATTTTTGAGGTAGAAAGAATTGAGAAGGAAGTAGGAATTTTATCACTACAAGCATAGTATTGAGCTATTAAAGGTTCTCAATTTTTTATATTAGAAAAGGATATATCATGTTCCCAAATATCCTTGAAATCAAGGACCTGGTGGAAGCCAATTGGGAAAATGTCTCCAAATGCTTCTGCAGGACTCAGAACAGACCTTCAGTGTGTGAACAAGCAGTAACTACAATGAAAACTTGAGCTGTGCTCACTCTAGCAGCATCTAGTAAGAGAAAGTGATTATGATTACTGGATTTCATAATAAGTTTAGAAATCTTTTCCTGCTTTGATTTAAAAAAATGGACAAATGATGATAAAACTACAGGTGTTTATAACCTAGACTTTATAGTCTGAAGGAAATTTTTCCACATCAACTCCAATACAAAGCATCTGTTCATATTATTGACACTATGTTGTATTGTCAGTTTCAGTAAACTGATGTTATTATGGACCTAATGTATGGAAAGTGTCATGAATGAGACTGCACAAGGGCACACACTATCCAAGACTTTAAAAAAAATGTTATTTAACTTTTAGGAACACTAAAAACACAAACTGTGTCACATAAAATTAGAAATCAGTTCATAAAATAGTAATAACTGACCTGCACAATGTAAATTTCCTGAAATGTGCACTCATGTTGGCAGCAAGTAACAGCTAATGAAGGGAGTTTACAGAGCTGATTAACAAGGCCCTATGCTTTTTATTAGACTCATTTTGTTAATCCCTAAAATTAAGGAATTCCAGGTGTATGGAGCCAAGTATGCAAATGATTTCCTTCCGTCTAGTTGCTGATTTCATAAAAGGTCCTCCAAACAGTGAAATAAAACACAACATGCATAATGTGGAAAGCTTTACTACATATGAGAGAACAGTCTGGCTTTACAGAGTTAAGCACAGTGTGCTGTAAACTTGCCACAGATACAAATTTGAACAAAGCCGTAAAATAGGTACAAATAAATAAATTAAAGGAATGAATGAAATGGAATGGAAGGGAAAAAAGAAAAAAAGCAAACAAAACCTCTTGCCTTTAATTTACTCACTGTCAGCTCAGCTGTTGTTACAGCTGAAAACAAAATACCTAAAATTGAACTTATCAGACTAGTATAAGACATGCAGATCACTGCTGGAGCAGAAACAGATGTAAAATGATAAAGGAAACCATCTTAATCTGCTAAAGATGTAGCAATTAGTCTGGTGGTGCTGTGGTACTGCAGATGCTTCTTCTGTACAGTTACACTTGGAAACTGGCTTATTAGTCTATAATGTATGCAAATACCTACCTCACTTTAATTTGGGGTACACTGGCTTGGCACCATTATAGTCAATGATAAAGCTCCTCTGACTAAAACAAATATACACCCTCAAGCTGTTCATTACTTTCACCTCCTTTCATCTTGTCACAGTTCAGCAAAGTACTTTAGCATGTGAGAAGTCCCAGTAACTCTGAAAATTAACCCTAGCTTTTGAAATTCAGCGGGCTATAAAACACGTGCTACCTTTTGGGAAGACTGCTCTGCTTCTGTATGACATTATAGACACTCTTCATTCTCACATTAAATTTAAAAAGCTTATAATTTCTGCAAGTCCAACATTACATGGTTCAGGTTGCTCTTTCCTCCATATAGCCAGGGATAGGCACTGTCCATTCATCTGAGAATAGTTCTTATTTAGCTCATGGGACAAGTGGGGCTATAAAACATGCAGGAAAGGGAAGAAATTCCAGATTGGCGAGCTGTGGTTTACCTGGAGTCAGTAAAAAGCCGTGAGGCCAAATCCTGGAAATGACTAAACAAGGAGTGAGTTCAGGGGGAGGTAAAAAGCTGCTACCAGGCACACTCCTTGTAAGAGACAAAGACTCGGGAGTCTGAGATGAGACCAGCAATGGCTTTGATGTGATGAGAAAGGTGCCAGTTCCACACAAATTACTCAGCTGTCAGTTTCTGGTTGCTGGAGACCTTAATAATGGAAGAAACCACCAAACCCTATGGTGCTTTATCACATATCTTGTGTTCTCTTTAGAGTGACTTACTCTTTGGATTTAGTCCTGAGAGGTGAGCCTTACCTGGTCGCATGGATGAAGTCAGTAGGAATGTCCCTGTAACCTGAGCCTGCTCACAAGAGTGTAGGACAAGGTGTTTAAGTGGGTGCAGTGGGAGGGGGAAAGGTAAACTGATGTCACCCAGCCAAAGCACCTCCCTGGGAACACACTGTGCCCCATGGCCTGAAGCTGCTGAAGGAATCTAGGCAATTGCCTGGTCAGTGTCATATCTACAGGTTAGACTGGCTGTGCGTTTTCCACACAGCAGCCACAAAAAGGCTGCTCTCTGATCTTTCAACTTCATTTTCCTGATTAGATGACAAAGAGCTGTCCTGTGTGTTCAGTCAATTTATGTACTACGCATGATTCCCATGGATAGCTCATTTCACATTAAAAAAAAAGTTATTTGTTCAAGAATTTTCTGTCAAAATCTCTCTTGGTCTCAGGATGCCACTGTTTCAAATACTGGTGTGGGGGAAATGAAACAAGAATTGCCCTCGTCTCTCACGTAATGTGTGTGATTGTGGTTTCTGCATTTCAGATTTGCTCCTAATATATTTCAAAATTATGTTTTTCTAGTGATACACTGAAAGTAGAGGGAAACTATTTACTTTCCAGTCAGGCTCACTCCGCTTTTTAAAAGGTGCTTAAGAGGGGGAAATAATTGCATTTACATCTACTTCACCATAACCAGGGAAAAAGCGGTGATGTAAATGACAGTATAGCCATGGGTACTTTTAACACACTTGTACTGTTCATGTGCTGTTATTTGAGACACTGATATTTGCATCCTCATGAACCAGCAGTGCTTGCAGTATATTTACTTAGGGCAAGTAAAATAATAATTGATAAAGAAAAAATAATTGATATAGGTAAATATTAAGAGGCTATTTCAGTTACTTGAATTTCCAGTTTGATATATGTTTGTTGATAGAGCAGACAACCATGAACCATGTGCTGAGGTTTAAAGTTATTCATTGGTTGCTGGAAATAAGTAAGAAATACCTAATCTCACAATCTTGGAGTTAACCACCCAGTTCAGTTTGCTGACTGCTCAGATCTGAGTCCAACTTTGAGTCAAATAGAAAATATTGTTATAAATCTTATGCAGTTAAATGAAGTGCCATTTTCCCAAGTTGTACTTTATTAGCACTTGTGTGCTACTACTACAAATCATGTTAAAAAGGCTCTGGAGCAGAGTTTGGGTGGAAGTTGAAAGCGTGGCATGTGGTTGTTATTAGAGATTCTGTCAGGGCACAGTGGCTGTCAGGAGGAGGAGTGACAGTGGTGCTCAGGCCGTGTCAGCGCGTGGGGCAGCCGTGCTCAGCCGGGCTTGTGCTAAACGCGCCGAAGCTTTTTTTTTTTGGTCCCCCAGGAAAGATGTAGGAGGACGTGATGAAAGGCAGTTGTGAACGAGCATTCTTTGACAAAGGTCAAATGCAATTGTTTGCCATCTGCCCTTTGCCAAGTGGGCTGTATTTATCAGCCATCATCTTTAGTAAGCTGTACCAGAGAACTGTATGACACGCTGTGATCACAGTGCCTTTAGATACACGTCTCTGTCATGCAAGAATGTCCTTTCAAGTTTCAAATAAAACATTTTGAATAAAATCACAGGTAGGGAAAGGCTTCCATTAAATGAAATCATTATTCAGCCTATCATAAATACAGAAGTAATAACAGATTTCAGCATTCACTGTAAATTCATTGCAAAACTGGTATAAAGAAAACCTTTTACAGCTGCAAGAAGTACGTCACTCATCCAACCCAGTGGTAACAAGAGTAAATACAGCTCAGAATCGTATTATCCAATGTGCAAAACAAAGAATTCTTTCATAAAGTCACCTAATTAGTCCAAGTAATGTACATGTTCAAAGTCTAGGCATTAGCCAGATATACATGTACTATTACACTCTAAGAATTTTGCAGAATTATAGGATTTCTTTTTAAAGGAGTTTCTTTTTTTAAAGAGAACTAAACATGAGACCATTGAAGTTTAGGTTTTATTTTGAAAAGACTGAAAACAAAGTCTTGATCCTTTTGTTGTTTACATGTTTGATTGCTGTTGATTTTATGTGAATTCAACGGACCTATTTATGGGAGTATGCAGGAGGGCAGAAGGGGGTAACACACTTAAAATACATTTATTATTTTATGAACTAATGCAATTAATTGTGGAGTTCAGACAGATACTGGGGTAAGGAGTTATTTTTGATATGGCTAAAGCTGACTTTACAGATTTCCATTCAAGATTTCAATTCCACCTAAAAGCAGATGACCTAAAAAAGGAAGTTTTATTTTATAACAATATTTAAAAGGTAGCAACTTGGCATTCTTCTTGGCTCCCATCTTTGTGCATAAATTTCTGAGTAGATTAAGCCACTGCATTCCTCTTGAGAAAAATACATCCCTAGGAGAACCTCACAGGGCATGGTCTCAGCACCACTTTTCATATCTGTCTCAGGCAGAATTTCATGCCATGGGGACCTCTCTAGTTATGACATTCGTAGACTTCTTTATATCCTACAAAGCTAGACACAGTTACTGGCATTGGCCACCTGTCCTTGTGCCTTAGGAGACGTGGTGCCAGACTGCTGCTCCTAGGTCCTGTGTCTGTCCATTCAACAGCCATCAATGGAGCTGAGGAGGATTTTGTAAACTCAAACTGTTTCTTTAACAGCTGAACACAGATTTAGCATCTTATTCTTGAAGACCTGGAAACAAACCGTTAGCCATTATGAAACTGCTCTTCCAAACCTCCTCTGTGCAGGCTGATTGTCATCAACCTTTATTGTCATCAATTAACATTGCGTTGTTGTTGGCAAATTATTGTAGGACTTGGACTCCAAGCGAGTATTGCATCTTATAAGTTGTTAAAATTTGCTGTATTTCAAACTCCAAATAAGAGTAGCACACTTCATGGTAGCACACATCATGGATAAATAATTTAACAACGTCTTGTTTCACATATGCAGAGAATGATAGTCAACATCCAGAATAAACTGCCAGAACCAGCAATAATAATAACAGTCATTTCAGGAAAGTTATACAAATATGTGAAAGAATAAAGCAAATCTGCTAGGTTTAAAAATGTTCCTGGCATGGACTAAGCACAGACTTTTGTCTCCTTTCATGCTATAATTTTCAGGATTTGCTTTCTCAAAGAGACTAAAGCATATATTCAATCAACCTCACTGCACTAAATCTGCTCCGTGGTTTATCTTGAGCTTTAACTTCAAAGTGGTTTTACCTATTAAGAAATGATTGTTCCTCAGTAATTGAAAGAGGAAGAAGCTATTTTCAGAGTATGAAGATAACAAAACTGTTTTACCATAACATGACATACATGTTATAATTTATAGACATTGGCTCAGGTTCTCCTGCTTACCTGGCCTAGTGTACATTTCTCATATGCACATGACCTTTAGATGGTGGAAAAATCCCTTTTAGAAGGAGGACAAACATTCTTACTGAATGAAAAGAGTCCACAGATATGGAGGTGTGAAGCAGAGGTTAAATCCAGTTTCTGCCTTTCATGTGATAAAAGGCACTCATTCATAACTCTTGCAGTTCATGAGGATTCTGGAAATTATCTTAAAATGAGTGTTGAGAAGAAAGGCATGGTGAAATAATTTATTTCATCTAACTAAAATTGTAACTTATATTCTAGTGGACTTTTCCTGGGTTTCACTGTATTGCCTGAATGGGTGGCAAATCACATTTCAAGCCCTTTAGAACACCTGACTCCCTTTGTTCCTGCAAGTTGTGAATCCAGAGATTTGAGGTGTTGCAGTGCAGCTTATTTCAGCATTGCTTTGTCATTGGCAAGATACAAATGCAGACACAGCATATAAGTGGTAGAAAGCATTTGGTGTGTACAGAGGAGCTCCTATTTGAAGAACAGGGAGCAGGTTGTTTTGTGTTAGAAGAGACCTTTATGCCTTCAGAGCAGCTCTCGTTAGAATAGGTTTGATTGACTGTGAGCCTCTTCCATTACTTTTTCTGTAGTTCTCCTACAGGCAAAAATCAATTGATGTCACACCTACCTGTTTAAAAGTCATGAGAAAATCTCTGTTGATTGCTGCCAGAATTACAGCCTGCCACAAACTGCCTCGTATTCAAGAATGTAATGGTTAGTCAGAACCACAGCGTTAAGTCTAGCACAAGCTGAACTTGAGCTTCTCAAAACATTTTATACAGCAACTAAGAAAGAAACTTGAAAAGTACGGGATTTACCAAAATAGTCTGATCAGCCTAGAACTACTAATGTCTGCTCTGAAGGATGAAAAAAAGTGTTTATGAATAATCATGGTGCAGTAATTTTAAAATATTACTCTATTTCCCTCTTTTTATCAAGGAGAAAATCTTTGTCAGATATTGTTTTGGTAGGTGTTAGCTGCTCAGTAATGCTAAACTGTAACATTTTGTGTCAGAGGACAAAATCTCCCTGGGTGTATATGAATTGCCAATGATGTTTAGCTGACCTAAAGTTTAACAGCTTTAGCATTAGCTCTGTAAATGAAGGAAAAACAAAACAAAAAATACCTCAGACCATGCATCAGCTGCCAAACCAGCAGAGCCATGGTTATTTCAGCCAGTTTCTAAAGCTGTTAAAGTTATTTGTCTATTGAGCATTAACTCTCATGCAATTGAACCACACAAGCCATTCACTCCACACAGAAGGAAAATGAAGCTGGTTCAAGCTGCAATGTAAATACAGAGCTATCTCCTGCCTCCCTCATACACAGATGATTTTAAAAATGTGTTGAACTCAAAGATTATCTTCTCCTATTGAAACTGATTATGAAGCCAAGTGGTAGGAGGTAATCCAGAACCCAGCAAAGTATATCAATAGCACAGCATTAACTATTGAGAAAAAAGTTTGAAAAAAGAAGATTCTCCAGAAAAGCAAGAAAAATAGCCCATTATGCAGCTACACAGTAAGAAGGGCTCATCCTGAGATGTTTGCATGTCCTCTTGGCTGGGATCAGGCCCGTGGGTGCTCAGCTCACAGTTCCCTGCCTGAGTCTCGTCTTGCACCCCAGGGAAGTATTGAATCAAATCTTTTGAATTGTTGCAATTGTTGATCAGAAGTGCCTTTCAAAGTGTTTTGGGTCGTTTGGTGGCCATGCTATGCTATGTTAGACAGATTTTATAGACTATTAAAGAAAAATCAGAACCATGTCTCCCCATCAAAGAATTTGCTCTACTGCCTGTAGGACACCACACAGAATCTTTCTTTCTTGTCTGTGAGACCCTAGGAGTGCAGGTGTGCAGACAGGTCTGGATATCAGCAGATATCTGAGGGAAAAAGGAGATTCCTTTTCAAAATTAGGTACAGCTTCAAAGGTTTTTTTTCTTTTTCCCACCAGGATTCTGGCTGCGATATTATATGTACCTCAAATTATTGACACATGTTCAAGGGTACAGCAAGTCTTAGTTATGAAAAATTATTTTAACAGCTCCTTTATAAGTGTATGTGACTATTATAATTAGATAGAATTCAATTCTATTTCAAATTTAGCTGGTTAATACAAAAACTATTATTAAGGAACATTCCTTCATGTGCTAAATGAATGATTGAGTGTGTCATTAATTTATTTTATGGCAAGAACGTGACTAGGAGAAGAAATTCTAGGTGGCTGTTTGGATAGTAAGTACAGAGTTTTAAGATTTGATTGACAATCAAAATTTTGTGTTAACCAGAAAAAACTGAAGAAAGAGTCTAATCACTGACAGAGAAAATCCATTTGCTTCAACATATTAAACAAATGTTTCTTTGTTATAAAGAGGAACATTTTGTTGATTTCTAAAGTATTCAAAATAACAGTTTTAGAGAATCGAATAGGTTTTTATATTTAGCCACCATGAAACGATTGTTCTGAATATCTTGAAAATTTAATCATATGAGCAACTATACACACACTGTTAGTTATATTAATTTTGAGGAATTACTTGCATGTGCACAGTTATAATTTTCTTCTATTATGAAAAGCTCTCGCATATTGTGCAGCTGGTGCCTCTCAGACTCTCCTCATTCATGCAAAGACCATGTGAGACAGCAGGAGGTCTGGCCTGCATCATGGCAAGGCTTTTCCCAAGCCCACTTGCCCACATTTTGCTGTAGGTTCACCTTAGATTCCAGTTCAACCTTTTTTTCCCCCAGCTCTGACCCTGAAGGGCTCTGCCCTGAGCAGCCTGGGCTCTGCCCATGGGGCTGATGCTGTGTCTGAGCAGCTGAACTGGGCTCTGCCCATGGGGCTGATGCTGTGTCTGAGCAGCTGAACTGGGCTGTGCCCCATGGGGCTGATGCTGTGTCTGAGCAGCTGAACTGGGCTGTGCCCCAGCCTGGGGGCTCCTCTTCGCTCAGTGGGACCTGTCTTGGTGCTGGCTACTTTGGCCTTCCAGAATTCCTTCTTGGCTGTTTGGTGCTCCTGTCTGAAGTGAGCTGTGTTGCTGGTTTTCCTGCAGCTTCACTAAACATAAGTTAAGTTTTTCTTTTATAATTAACAAAAATTAATTTTGTATTAACATAGGGTCATACTGCATCCTCAGCTACAGTGAATCTTTACAGGGGGAAATTTCATTCAACTCCACAATCACAGGGACTTCTGAATAATATTGCAAAACTCACACATTGTAGTCAGTGAAAATTCTCCTGTCTTCAAGAGGACAGAGCCATATTGTTCTGAGACTCTTTACAATAAACATATATTGTATATGCAAACAATTGTAAACTGGTTTCTGGTGGTTTCAGAAGATCCCTGAAATGACCCACGGTATTTGCCAGACACCTCAGGTTTGAAGTTGCCTTTTAGCATGCAGGACCTAATTCAGTTTGCCTAATTAGTATCCTGAACTTGCCTTGATCACAAAGGTGATTGCTAAATTTATCCAAAGCTTCCATCAGTCAGGGGTAGCACATCTGCTGTACAGGAGCAATTTCCTCCCTGACATTGGACAATACTACTGCCTGATGTGTTTATGCTCTAGACAGAGAAAAAATGATACTTTGTACTTAAACTTCATATGTGAAGTCAAATCACAACAACATCTGGTTGGGTAGGGTAGTAAATAAAACAAAAGTTCAATATCAAGTCCAGCCCTCAGAGTATCTAAGCACCTTAGCAGATGAATGGATTAATTGAACACTGCATAAAACACTGAACATTTTCTTCTGTTAATCATTCACTGATTCACCTTGAGGGTAGGATAAGTGGTGGATTAACCTAAACTTAATTTGTTTCTTCTTAGGCCCCATACTTGGAAAGAGCCTTACTGTATCCACTCAGTGATTTACTCACTGGGTGCACTGACTGACACCTGCTCCTTTCAAAGGACTGACAGCTCTCCAGAATTTATAAAAATATCTGCTGTGTTCTACAGACCTTTAGACAGTGGAGATGTTAACATGTCTATTTTGCGACAGGAAATTCACTTTATAGTTTGCCCTTTCATGACACATCTGAAAACTAAACAAACCACGTATTACTAGCTGAAGTTTTGGAGTACTTGCAAAATCTTTCTGGTGATGCATTGTCTCAGTTTAAAGAGAAAGTACAACATCAGTATTTTGAAGGTGGTTCCCATGGAGCTGCTGAGCAGCGTGAGCTGAGCCTGGGTTATCTCTTTACAAAACACTGACTTAACCTTTTCATTTGCTGTAGTAGCCAAAGCAAACAAATATTGGCCACACTGTGGAACACTAGGGCTTCATGTCACTGAAACTCACTTCAGTGAGTTCCAGGAGGTGTACTGTCAATTTCCCTGGAATATGTGTATGGCCAAGGGTAAAGCTGTGGGTTTTACTCACCTGAGTGCTATAATGTTCTGGCTGTGCAGGAAGTCCTGTAGCCTGGCTGAGCTTCTTGGAGAAGTAGGTCTCCTAAATGGTGTCTGTGAGAGGATTCATAAGTATTTTGCATAAACAAAGGATTCAAGTGACAGTGCTATATCATAGCCAATACCTATTTGAAGTTACCTTTTTAAGCATATTTGCCTTCATTGCTAAAGACTGGTCAATAAATAAAACCACATGGTATTGTATCATTCAAATCATAATTAACTGCTGTGTACTCTCTGAGCATGCATGATCAGTTAACCAGTCTATGTTCTGCTAGAAATCTCAATTGATCGCTTATTTTATGAAAAAATAATCCGTGCTAACCCTTTTTCTTTTGAAAGTTATAAATTAAAATCAGTGGACCCTGTTAAGTGCAGCTTCACAAATTAATGTGAAATATAGTGCTTTTTCATAAGGTTTGAGAACCAGATTTAAAAGCATATTGGTGTTTGTGCACAGCAGGCAATAATGATCCATTATCCTGCAAGCAGAGGAGCTAGCAGCAACACATAAATAAGAAGCAATTGGACCATCTGCTTTGATTTCTGTAGCATCCCCAGAGGATGTGAGCAGGAGCTGACACTTCTCTCCATCTGCCCTTACGTTATCAATTACAGTTAAATTATGCTGCATGCTACAAGGCTGGCAGATATGGATTGTAGATTGTGGCACCTGAAAAATACAGAAGAAAATACATATGTTGCAAGCCAGCTGTTTATTTACAAGTTCTTGACATTTTTTCTTCACTTTCTTTGATGCCTGTTCTAAAGCTTCTAAGAGACATCTCCACTTAGTGTGAAATAGAGAAGAAATTAAGTGTAGCAATGTAGCACCAGGCACAAAATATTCCAGTTCCCTGGTTTATGATTGAATCCTTAATAGAACACAATCATCAGGTAGAGCAGATTTTAAATTGTGAAGAAATAAGTTGTGAGTACATCTGGGTCAGCTGCTCCAGACAGTGTTTATAAAGCATGTTAGAGCAGGAGGAGCAACACACCCTGCATGTTTTTTTGTAGTTTAGGAATCACGTGTAAAACTGTAACTTTTATGAAATGTTAAGTGTTTATGAAAGCCCTGGGAGTGGTAGAAGCTGGAATTGAGGGCTCCAGTTGCCATGTGCTGCGAGAAGTGCTCTGTTGACGTGTCTTACCACAACCCATAGGAATGCTGCTCCCTTTCGACTTGGGATAATTTTGTTGTAAGTTCATTCAATTTTCGACCTGTTTGATGGATGGTTGCCAGTCGTGCTGAATTGCATTTTGGTTTTGTGGTATGGTATTCTGGCCATCGAAGCTGACACATGAACACTACTTAACAACTTTCCTTTTGCCCTGACTGCAGTTGCAAGCCTGGCGCATTCATCAATCGCTCTGGTCAGTTAACGCAGCGACGCTCCGAGGCAAACACACTCCAAACTTTGTACATTCTGCCTTTCTCATACTTCCTATCACTGCTCCTTGCATTTTAGATATCATTAGTGGTCTCATTAAATAAAGTCTTCAGCGAGTGCTAAAAAATTATAAAATCGATTACATATGTTTTAATAGCTGCTTGCCAATGCTGTCTGATCAGTAAAAGCTAGTAGAATACTGCACAAGACAGAAGTTAACAGAGAAAAAACCCCACAAAACCTCTAAAAAGGCCAGAAATAAGAGCTTGAACACAAAATAACAAAGAAGAGCTGAGAGAAAGGGATTGATTTCCTTTACTACTACCGGTTATAATAGAGGAATTTAAAGGTGCTTTCTGTTTGTGGACTGTCACGGGTGAGATTTGGAAGTTCCAGAAAGCAAACAGGTCATCTTGATATACATGGGCTCTATTCTGTGATTCTTGCAATTGCATATATTTTACTTTGCCTTTCCTTTTTGGTAGATTTGACATTAGCAGCAGTGCTGTATGAGGAGACTGTACTGCAGACTGTCCCTTCTGTGTCTTACTCTGCAGCCTCTACTGGAGGCCGTTCCAGCCTCTCTGAAATGATGGAGCTTTTTTGACCTTCAGCCTAGCAAGCAGAAGACTTTGCTCCCTGGTTCTCTTCCCTGGAGCCTCCAAGGACTGTCCTTCCCTTTTTTCATTGTTTCTTGCAGCTGTGTGGTTTTAGGCTTCCCTTGTTATTTTACGGCTTCCTCTTACTGAATTTGCCTTTTGAGGGTTTTGTTGACAAGCCCAGTTTTCCAGAGGTGAAACCATGGTTCCTACTGGCAATACATCTGTTCCTCTCTAGAGGTGTTAAAATGTTAATACTGCTCTTTACTGCAAGGACATTTATCATGCAGAAACATGAGAATTGTCTTTGGATAAGAAAAGACAGAGCCCTTCTCAGGATCCCAAGTCACAAGCGAAGTTCCTTGCTTCCACACTGAAGTGAATTTGTGCTTGTAACAGGATATGTTGGTGTCTGTTTTGAGCCTGCCTGCTCTGGCAATGTTGTTATCCTTGGCATGAACATGTAGAAAATTCTCTCTTTATCAGCTTACTGCTACTGATTATGCCTTTGGAGAGGCCAGACCTTCCCTCCACCATTGGTCACCAAGTCCAGGCTAACCCAGCAAACTGCATCCATGAGTATAATTGTTGCAAGACTTTTAAAATTCCTGTGAAATGAGACTCCCAGTTCTCAGGATTTTATTCCATGTGTTTCCGGTAACTTTCTGCTGATGTGCATCTGGCCACTTGTCCATGCAGACCCACACAGAATGATGTGTGTTATTCACAGGTGACCGAGATATTTGGGTGTGAGGTTGTTAAAAAAATGTGTTATAAAAACACCAACCTACAAAACTTGTCCAAAGCATATAAAATTTCTGTAATGGAAAAGTTCTGATTTTAAATGAAAATGTTTCAAAATTACTAGAAAGTATCTGATGTTGCAGACATACACTGTTATTCCTGAGCAGTCTTTTTCTGCTGCTTTGTTGCTATGAAAGTTGACTATTTATGTTCTTCCTTCTGGGAGTGAGGACAGGATCAGAACAGCTTTGTATTGCCATGAATTGTCTGAATTCTATAACTAACCAGCATCTTACAACACCTTTGTAGCAAACTGACTTTAAAAGGTTTGATTGTTCCAGTGGACCGATGATAAAAGTAAACTGTAAAATAGACATGAGCAGCCAAAAAGTCTAAAGTAAATTAAACACATTTCACATTCTGGATGCAGCTCATGCAAACCACAAATAAGAATATTTCTGAATTCACTGAGAAAATTTTTACTTACTTAGTCATCAGTTTGAAAAAAAATCTTTATTTCTACCAGTATATGAAATAGGCTTTCAATTTGCATCTTTATGAACAGCAGATAACTATGTGAAAAACATTAGTTTTCTAGTTTACATATGTGGTCCATAAAACTAGAGTTACTAGCTCAGTGGGTAATTACTTCTATGAAATTATTATAATAGCTTTGAACAAGGATTTACATTACTACAGTAAAATAACTAACAGTTATGTATATTCTATTTCATTTTTCAGCAGCAATGTTTGTGTTTTGAAAGATTGTCCCTCAGAAATTGTATATCTTTTGGACAGGGAGGGGCAATAAATGAATGTGCATATTGTTACACTTGCTTTATAAAGAGCAATGCAAGTTATGAATCTGTAACTTAGCTAAAAACTCATTGACAACAAAGGAATGGATTTGCCACATTTTTTAAGAGCTTTTGGTGAGATGCTTGGTTCAGTTTTTTGATCAGATAATCTTTAAGTGAGTGTTTTGTCAAAGTAATAAATTTTAAGGTGTTTTTTAGATTCTGGAAGGCAAATTCTGCCTCTAAGCCCAGAATGCTGGTTCACACGATGGAATGTTATACACCATCTTTGTGTTATAGGTAGAAGTAAGAAGAAGGTTCCTGAAAAGGGTTTCAAAATTGCCCTAATAAAGCTCAGTGAAAAATAAGGTTTTTAAGGAAGAAGCTTTGCAAGGCTTTCCACGCTGCTAACCCTTACTGGCAGGAAGGTTCCTAAACCCACATGCTCCAAGTTCCCCAAATTTGAAAGCTCTGAGCTCAGAAATCAGATCCTTGATTTTTGCCAGAACTGGCTCCTGCTGAACCAGTCTTGAAGCAGGAGAGTGGGTTTAAGTCCACAAAGATGGGGAATTGATTTGACAGTTAAATTTCTGACAACTTGGAGACCTGTCTGGCGAGCAAAGGGAGAGCCAGGTTTCCCAGGGACCCCAGACCCCATGACCCTTGAGTGGGATCCTCGTGCCTTGGGTCTGGTGGGTTGTACCTGATGTGTGACTCTGGAGCTCTTGGAATCCAGTCTTCCTACAGTCATTGAGTGTTTTCAGGGTCCTAGCTCATCAGAAACTGGGCAGAGAGCTGTAAATCCTTTTCCTGGGCAATGCTGAAATGTTTTGGGTTTTTTTCTGGAATGTAACAAAATGTCGTATTCTTGCATCATCTATACAAGGGAAATAACTTGGTCTACCTATATTGGCTTGAGGAGTAAAAAATTTATTTTTAATTAGCCTTACCAACCCCTCCCCCCAAAGTTTTTTAAACACAAACAGAAATTCAAATAATTCAGGTTTTTAGTAGTGTTTGATACAGCAAATTACAGAAGTGGTGTAGATACTGTCATTTCCCGTCCATCCAGACCTGCCTATCTAAAAAAAGCTGCATACAGTCATTTAAAGATGCTAATAAATGATGTTCTTTTACTTCAGCAAGTGCCTGGTGCATTTTCAGGGTAAGAGGGTAACTGAAAGGCAGTTTGAAGTCTCTGCTAAATGTGTTAAAAGTGCCTTTTGTATTTCAGTTGCTCTGAACGCTGAATTCTCTCTCATGTCAATAGCCTATCTTTTTAAAAGTCTACTGATTAAGTAAATAATTTTGTAGCATGTGAAATTCCTTGTGCTTAATTTGATAGGATGGGAAGCTGCTTCTCCCCCTTAAAGTCTAATTAACATGGAGACTATCTTCTCTGATGAGTTCATAAGCTGTTCACAGACAGTTGGGATGTAGCAACTTTGCAAGACACTGTTTAAAGATCTCTGACATCTGAGAAAGCCACAAAATCCAATAATCCTACTTTCAGAACTCCAGGGTGTCCTCTGAGATCAATCTCATATCTAAACATCACATAAGGGAGTGCATTGTGTTATAGACTGGTTTCTATTGAACACCAAGAAGCAGCATTAGACATTCTTGAAGTAGAGCTTTTATCAGGGGACTAGGAAGGGTTGTCAAATTCTGAAAATTTTACCCATGATTAAAGCAGTACTATGAAAATTGTTACATTTTTAACAAAGGTCAACTTATCCTCTGTAGAGCTCTCTTGAGAGTATCCAGCAAATTATTTATTGGGAATAAAGTTGAACAGCTTTCATGTTTATCTGTGTGTACGAACAGAGCTGGCATTAATTCTCTTGCCTCTAATTGCTGTGCTATCATGTGAAATATCCTTTCAAGTAGATTTGGCTTCTGGTTTCAGTTGTGCTTTTGGTCCACATACATATATAAAAAGGCAGTTTTAAGTGTGAAACTGCCTGAAAAAAAGGTTATGTGGGATTAGTAATGTACCAGTGTTCTCATTATCCTCGTGTCTGTATTTTCATACATACTCAGCCCACTCACATTTAGTCTGCCATGCTGATATTCCACAGTGCATATTTTGTAGTGTTATAAGTGGATCTAAGCATTAAAGATCTTTATACCTGCTCTGCAACAAAAACAGAACTATAAAGGCATTGGTTCTATAAGTTTAATTTGGGTTGTTTAACCCAATATACCAGCCCTGGTGTGGAGTTATTCCAGAATACCTCCTGGGAACACATTTCAGGGGCATGTTTAACTTTGCTCCCAACTGGAAAAATTCTCACGCTGTCAGTCACAGTGTCAGGGCACTGTAGCTCAGCCAGGCACTTAAACCCCTACCCCTGTGTATCTGTTTGCACAGAAAGTCAAATTAAGTTTTCTTAATTTGTTCATACATTGAAAATTTTAAAATATTTTGATGTGAAGACTCAGTGAAAGTTATTCCACTTTGGAGAGGGGTTGAAATGAGTTTGATTTTTTTTTAAATGCTGCAATTCATATGATTTTTTTGCTTTTCTTTCATTTTCCAAAGATATGTTTCTGTGCCTAAAGTCTACATACTAAATAGGTGCATTTTAAATTGGTCTCATGTTGGACTCCTCTCCACTTTCTGCAGCCTGTCTGTTCCCACTGAGAAATATCAGTGTTGAGAGACACAACATTTATGAGCAAAAGGAAAGTAATAGTAATGGATGCAGTAAATTAACCAGAAATATTCTGTGTTGAGCTAAGAATGAGTAGTATTGTGTACTAACTGTGCCAGACCTCAAAATATACCTGTTTAACTTGTCCTCTGGGAAATATGATAAGTTGATGTAAATAGTGAGTGACTACAGAATAATCAGAGTAAATAAAATTTGTTTTCTTAAACTGGCAGTTGGTAGATAGGAGTTTCCAATACCGGTGTAATTCTGCTGGAATACAGGCAAGGGAACGTGAGTGTGCTCTGTATTGAAACCTGTCCAGAAACAGGCATCAGTTACACATAACTTCTGGTCAGCTCCTCCAAGTTGGAATTTGTTGCATAAGTATTGGAATGAGATGTCTATTGTCCTACAGCTGCTAAAAATATGTAGGAAAATCAGATTTTGTCATTTTGACGATGACTCTCAAAGCATCATCAATTTGCTGCAGAACGGGACATTCTGCTGGAGCATGTGTCTCATTTTAATATCTTTAATATTAATGATATACATATATTTATCTACCTCCACAAACCTGGTGCTGGGGCTTGGAGTTCTGAAATGCAAATGCACTATTTGTACTGTTGAATTAGAACGTTTGCTGAGAAGTACAGCTACAGGTACTGGGGCTGTGAGGGGCGTTTTGTGGTGTCTGTTGGAAAACCAAATGTGACATCCCTTTTGGCTTGTAGAGGAGTCAATAGAATCATGTTTCAAGACATTTTAAAATTCTCTTTTAAGTCATTGTAATGGTTTACCTGTATTTTACATTTTCTACTTTATTTTTGACTTGAGTCAATATGTATCCAATGTAAGTGCAGTTCATTTATAAATAAATTGATATTCTGTCCCTCATTGCCTATATTTCTAATGCATTCTGATACATTAGTAAATAGACTTGTCTGATTAATCATTAGCACATGAAAAGAATTATCTGTCTACTGCCAAATGGAACTATTGACAATGATAATAGGACCAGCTACTGTATCATCTGGAAGCTGATGTTTTACAGGAAGGCTGGAAATGGGTGGTGTTCCATTTGTACACTGAAACTGAGTGACAGAAGTCATCTGTCTGGGTAAAAGAAAAATAATAATTTCTCCTTATGCCTTCATGTATTTCCACCACTAAAACACAATAACGCCTTTGTAGGACGGGTATTGATTGGACTGCTTTCATGACATCTTCAGTTTGTTATTCAGACTGAGGAAAAAAAGATAAAATGTATTTTCCTTCAAAGCAACATGTGTAAGTTTCTAGGATAATTACACATTAAAAAAAAAAAAAAAAGAAGAAGCAAGAAAATATATACTGTCCTGCATGCTGTGTCATCTTGCTAAAATAATTTGACTTAGCACATCTCAGTGTCACCACCTCAGTGTTTGAAACTGGTCGTGCAGTTTTTCCTTTTTAGTTTGTACTGTTTGAAAGCATTCCAGTACAGTTACCATAAATATGCAAGTTAACTATATGATAAAAGCAGCGATTTAATGAACCGAAACATTGTGAACACTTTTATTGTGCTTAGTACAATAACTGCTTTGTTAATGCTAAATATTTGTAACTGGTGGTGAAGCAGTTCCTCTGTTGGGTCCAGCCCTTGCACCTTTTCTCAGGTGCTCACAAATTCATGTCTTGTGGAGTACCTATGAAATGTTGACAAAAAAGCCAAACAGGGTTTTATTAACACATCGTTAGTCTTCCAACATGTTAAAATACTACACAGTTAACATAGGAAAAAGGTGCTAACCAGATTTTAAATATTTTTAACAAGGCCTGTACACCCCTAATTGCGTAAGTTGGCAAGATGAGCATTAGTCTCTAAATATTTTTTCTTGCATTCTCTTTATCTTTGAAGGTCTAGGGGCAACTGTCATTATTAGAAACCCATTTTATGAGCCCCTGTATCAATACTCCGGAATGCAGAATCTTCTGTTTTCCAAATTTAAACCAATAATATCAGATTAAATCCTTTTTCATGTGATGTTGATTAGGCAAGTAAATATGAATAGTGTGCTGAAGAGCAATTTCATTTGTATTTAAAACAGAATATTTTTTCTGCATCTGTGATAGCTGAAAACTTTAAGACAGTCCACTGTTCAAGTGAACAATATAAAAGGTTCAATCCCTCAATCCTTTTTGAGGGCCTGGCATATGATAGTGCATTTTGGTCCTCCTCATAAGAAGAGCAGCTGATGCCTTAATGCAGTTTAAATTTCTGATTCTTTTTGTAATGTTTTGGGTTAAGTGAGAGAGTGTAAAATGCTGCCTAGAATGCTTATGTGAAAGTAACATTTTATTTGTGTGGTTTGTTTGTAAATACAAACACAAGTGAGCAGAAATGGTATGTGAAATTATATTTTTAAACATGTCATAAGTAATTTGATAGGATTAAAATAAAGCTATATTAATTAGTGCATTATCAAACACTACATACAAAAAGGGACAAGAAACAAGCAAAATACCCAGTCTGTGGGGAGAAAATAAAAAATTTGACAGCAGATTTAGGTATAATTGTCTGTGTGAGGAAGTGGCAGACTGCTACACAAAAATCAAATATATTTTGTACAGGAGCTATTTTCAGATCCTTTTTAAATTAAATTGAGAAGAATACATCCATATGTTAAATTTGGGGAAATTGAAAAGACGAAGTTTCTCCAGAATAAAGACCTACAATCTCTTTAACTGTTCCCTTATTTATGACAGAGTATGAGTAAGACCGTTTATATTAATATGGATTTGCAGGATGGGGCTGTGAAGTTTGCTGTATTCAGCTTTGTTACTGCCATATTTATAGTGCTTAGATTGCACAGTATCAGTGCTTCCTAGGTTCACTTACCCGTGCTTTTGAGACTCTGTCCAGGGACCTAATTAGTGCTTGAATTTGCAGTTCTCTTGTAAGAAAAGTGCTACATTTAACATAAGTCAATGGGACTTTTACTTTTGCAAAGACTGCTGGATCAGGCTCTTACTGTATACAAGAAATATTTCAGGTTGATGGCCTTCTCTTTGCCATATTTGAAACTGAAGCAGAAAGAAGGTCATTGTTTTATGAAAAATATTAAAAATTCATGATATGTTTTGGTTTCTACACTTGGATTCCTGGAGTAAATAATGCTAATGATATATTTTCAACATGTCTCTTAGCAATTACTGTATATTATGTAAATACTAGCAGGTAGCATACAGTAAATCTGCAACTGAAGAAATATTGACTTGAAACAAACTCATTTTAATTGAGAAACAGTGAACTTTTTGTGCCTTTTTACTGGTCTCAGATTCATGGTGCAACAAATCTCTAATTTCCTAAGACAGTACACAGAGAAACTGTAAAATGCCATTCTCAGCATTCAGGGAATAATGTAAGCAGAAAGACATTTTTACTAAAATAAACAACTTGACTAAACCCAATGCTGTAAAGTGCGAGTGTGAAAATCCCACTATAATTGTGAAAGAGAAAAAAATGCATCCTAACTCTGGATGAAGGTTCACCTTCAGCAGCCCCTAGGGAAGGGAATAGAGCAGACAGTACCAGCATCCCCCAGTGGTGTGTGTTCATGGAAGGCAAGGACAGTAAATTGTGTTTCCAGCATGACTACAAATTACTTTTCTTACTCAACGCATTGATGTTGCTGAATATTTTAATTAAAGTGTTTTTCTTCCAGAAGATTACCTCTTTCTGGTACTGTTTTGAAAAAAGTATCTGACCACCATTCAGTGTGTTTGTGCTCAGCACGTGGTAAAGTTTGAGTGAGACAGAGCAGGACCAGATGTATCTTGTTCAGGATAATCTGTCTGTGAGGGTGGTGCCCTTCCTTTGGACAATTAGATATCACAGAAGCAAAGGCCTTAGTATTTATTTCCCTAAGTTATTAATTTCTGCCATCCTTTATCATATTTCCCCCCAAATAATACACCAGACTTGTGCCTTTGGATATCAGCTCCACATGCCTTTGACATTCTATTTATGCCAAGTGAAGGAGGCACAGATAAAGAGAAGCATCTGATCCGGAAACCTGTGGAGCCATTTCACCACCAAATTTCCATTTGTTGTAGTGATGCAGTTCTAATTCATTTCTGCATATCTTGATCAACCTTTATATGATACTGAACTTTTGATGGAATTAGTGAGTGGTAAAGGACAAGATCACATCTAACTTTTTATTCGGCTCTGATATTTATTAGGTTTGCATGTGTGCAGTTCTAGTTTGAATTTCTCAAAGGGATCTTTGTTAAATATTCTGCTGTTTGCTTACCAGTAAATCATTAAATCAATCTAAACAATGTGTGTTTGGGGTTCCTGGTTGTTTGGGAGATTTTTATGCCTTTTAGTAATTTTTTCCTTGCTAAGCACAGCAGCTTATGTGGTGCTCAGTACCTTTGTCTTGCCATGAAAGGTGACAAGATAAGATTTTAAATGATGCTAAATGAAATTACATAAATATATGAAGGTTTCCATGGACAACTGTCTATCTAAACATGGAAAAATATAGCATTTTGTTGATCAAAATCTGTGTTTCTCAGGCTGCTTAATGCATAGGGCATACAGACAGAGGGTTAAGTCTTTCTACTTTACTTTTCCACTGTCCTTAGAGCAAAGCAGAAACTACCTGCTGAGAGTTGAAAGTCATTTCCTTCTTTAATCTGTTCCTTCAAAAGAATGCAGTAGCCTTGTATTTAGTGAAGTGTATCATTCTTAAACCGGTAGCACAGATATTTTTACATTATGAAGGATCAACTTTTCATCTCTCTAGATAAACAGGTACTGGATATTAGGGTAGTGAAATGGAAAGTGCAACTTAAGATTTGGTGTAAATTTTATATGAAAGTAGCTTAATTTACTTGATAAAATATAGTAAATATATTTAATATTTGATTATGAGCTCATGTGTCAAAGAGCTCAGTTTTGAATCTTAGTTCTGAGGAGTTTGAAGAAATGCAGTGTAAGGAAAAAAGCCAGTGGAGAGCAAAGCTACTACCCAGTGCAATGGCATGACAGTCTGTTCCCATTCTGTGAATGATAAGTGAAACCCAGAATTTCCAAAAGCTGGTGTGGAGGAAGCTTGAAGTTTGTTTAGGCAAAAGATTTGGGTTGCTGTCTCCGCCTGTGATTCCTCAGGGGATTGATCATTTTGCTCAGGGGCTCTGCATGGGATAGAGGAATGAAGTATCCTAAATATTTATCCCCTGCATACTCTCTATCCAAAATGTATGAATGGTGCAATGGTAAAGTGCCTCTTTCAAGTGCACTAACTCTGATTTGTGAGATTTTGATTTTACTATATTATATGTTTATAGCAAATAATTAGTTTTGTCATTATTCTTTATCAAAAGTTCTTCAAATGTGTTTTTATTTAAAAGGTTACTGTTTTTATTATAAAGGGATTAGTATTTTATTTTATAAGCCCTAGCAATTGTTGTATAATGAAAAGGCTAACCCTTAAAATAAACTAAATGCATGTTCAGTGATTAAGTGGCCTGCTTATTTCCATTGAAAAGACTATATAAATTACTTAAAAGCCACATGGACATTATTTATGAAGCATATAGATTGCTTTGTAAAGTTCACTTGAAACTGTTAAAGGATGGGGACCTTTAAAAGTTTTACTTGTACCAGATTATGCTAAAATATAAACTGGGGTAAAATGTTCGGCCCACAATGTTTTGCTAGTTTTCTTTCAATTAACAATAATTTGACTAGGTCATGAAAAAAACATTTTAAAATGTTCTATTATATTGTATTTTCTGATAGTTTTTTATACTGTAGCACTTAAATACACTGAAATAATGTGCCCTAAAAATATTCATAATAGCAAAAGTAACATGAGATTTACATGGATTTATATAAATTAATTTAAAAACTTTAAAGGTATGAGTCAACATAAAAATATATGAAGTATCTGCAATATCAGACAATAAGATTCTACATTTATAATAATTTTTGGCTTTAGGTATCATGAGCAAAGATGCAGGAAAAATGCATACCAGTATCTTACACTGAATTTTATTTATAACTGTTTTTCATGTTAGAACCTATGTGACTCATCCATTATTTATCAGGAATGTATTACTGATCAGCAAATATTGTGTGGAAGTTTGTAAAAAAGCATTTGGCATTATTTAAAGCTGTTTTTTTTCTGTAAATTCTTGTAAGGAGCTGTGCTTAAGTTTACTGAAAATAAACCCTTTAGTGACTCAGTCTCCCAATTATCCTTAAAGCATTTATAGAATAAAAATGTCAGCAGATTAATTTTAGTTCTCTAGTGGGTGCTCAGCGCATTCAATTAGATTAATTTAATGTGATTAGTCCTCTCACTTTCAGGTTTGCCTCACCCCTAAGAACAGATGAGACATGTTCGTGTTGTTAGAAATTTGCTAATGGGGAAAGTTCTGTTCTCAGATGAATGAGCCAAAATTTTGATCTCTAGCTCTACTAAAGGCAATTACAAAACTCTTATTCATGTAAATACTCTAAGGAGTTCATTCCTAATTCTTGGAAACTTTCTGTAAATAGGTTTATTTGTGTGCTTGTGTAGAGGAAGTTTAAATAGGTTTGTAATTTTGAACATGGAGTGTCGTATGCGATTTTGGATGTACAATTTCAGTAAAGGTGCTGTTTCATTTCATCTAATACATTTTGAAAAAGATTCCAGTTTTGGTCAATGTTCCTGTGTTTTGCAATAGAATATGCTCTTTCAAAAATAGTCTCAGCTTGAAAGTCTCACAAGACCTGTAAATATATATGTATACATGAAATATCATATAAATGCCTAAATATCTGGAATACTTCATATGAAATTAATACAAAGGTTTGATGCATCACAGACAAATGTGTAATGTAGCTACTCTGGGTTTTCATCTTTCAGTTGTCTTTATATTTGAAACATGACTTCAGATCTGTAGATTTTTTTAAAAATCAAACATGACGTGTGTATTTGTATGTTTATCTGGACTGTTAGTGGGGAATAGTTACATGACATTTTTCTGTCTCAATTCCCCTCTCCTTTACTTTCCTCTTCTACTTTCATTAGCACAACCATGGTTAAATTTGTGAGGAGGTGCAGAATTCACAAAATAGGTGTGTTTAGAAGAAATACCCAACGTTTCCTTTCTGCAAGTGCCATAACCACTAAATATGTATTCAACACCCTTGTACTTTCTTAAAACAAGTGTTAGTTAGTTTTCAAAATATTTATTCTTTTGCTGCTTCAGCAGAAAATAAAAATAAATAGATTAGAAATGGCCAGTCTAATGAGTTTTCCAAGAAGAAAGCGTAACGGCCCAGATAGAATTGGACTGAATGCTGTCTTACTAGAATACTCTTTCTGTTTGTATAAAAGCAGCAGAAATCTGTGTAAAGTGATACTTAGTTTAAAAAAAGAAACAACAAAATTACAGCACACTACCACATCACCCTTCTTTCATTGTCTTTTTCATTTTCTCATTAGTGCAAAGTGGCAGGGACCCAGTGACCTCTCTTGTGAATAATACTGGCCAGAATAGATGATAGAGGAAGTTATGACAAATGGAATGATTTTATGCAAATAAACTTACAAAAACTCCAGAGACAGGTTTATTGGTTTGGTTTGGGGTTTGTTCTGTTTTGTTTTTTTTTTTTTTTCTTAAAGCATGTAGAGAGAAAAATACTTATTGGGTGTAGCTAAAAACTGATGTCTGGCTATAACTTGAAAAACTCTAGAGAATGCCTAATGGATTCTGGTAGGCAGATGAGACTCTGTTCCTGAGAACTCAATAAAGCAATCCTTGAGATCCTCTCCTAAAGAGCAAGGGCAGCAGAATTGTCCAGGAGAAGACCCAAATAATAAGCGATGAGTTTTGAGCACAGATGGAAGCTAAAAGGCACTCAGGAGGCAAAGGGACTGAGAAGACATCCATCACACCAGCACATGCTGCAGAAATGGTATGAAGGACAAAAATAAAAGTGTTCAGCCATGGGCAAAGTTCTGTGCTATGGGAAATGGAATCCCTCTCTATCACAATGCCTGTGGCAAGTGCTAGGAAGGTTGGAGCATTAATATATCAAATGATTGAAGACATGAAGTTTTCCTATGAAGAGAAAGATGCATATAGGGTGACTAGGAGAGATCCTAGGCAAATGCATGTAAAGTACATGAGCATGGCAATGAAAGCTTCCAGGTTTTTTCTTTCCAGCTGTTCCCATTAAGAAAACACAATCATATCAATCCAGGTCTAGCTGGATTACAGTATTCTAGCTGTAAAATCAGCAGCAGAGATTTAATAGGAGACTATAGCCAAGTTTTGGAAAAATACAGTAACATTTTTCTGAAGCTACTGAACAAGTAAGTAGTTAATGAAAACCGTAATAAATTGATGATTAATTAGAGGGGACACAACAGAAGACAAAGGAAGGGTTTTTCTCAATGTCAAAGCAGTAATTCATCATATTTTTTAAAGCATATTATATCTGTTTATTTTCCATGTCTGAGTAAAACCTAGACAAAATATCTGTACAGGTTAGAAAGAAAATTAATAAAGGTTATCTTGCACTTCCATAGGAACCAGTGAGCAATGAAGCTCACTGGCTACCTCCACGTGTTCAGATATTGCAGGAATGTGATGTCTCTTGTGTGATCTGTCCTCTCTTGGTGCAGTGAAACACTGGGCAGCTGTATTGGTTGTGGGTCAGCTGTTGAAGGTGTGGTAATGCAACCCTGACGTGGGCGTTTCCTACAGTGACTTCAGGAGAGCTCACCATGAGTACTAAATACCTCTGTTGTCTTCTGCAGCGCACCAAGGGGACATGCACATTGCCCACATTCATTGCTTTAATTCTAATTCATTTATTCTAAGACAAAGGATAAGCCAATCTCATCAAACCCTGATTGTAATCAAGCAGTTTCAAGCTTTGCTTTCCCTTTGCCTGCCATCAGGGATTGATGTGTGCCTTCCATTGCTTCTTCAACAATTGAGTTTCTGACTTGCATGTTCACATCTGCTTTCCCTATGTGCTGACAGAACTCAGGTGTGTGAATGAATATTTGAGCAAAACAATGATTACATGTGATCCCCAGATCTTGTTTGGCTAACAGCTGCAGAGACCATCACTTTCTGAAAAGCAGTGTGTAGAATAATTTCAATACTGCAGACAAGTTATTGCTAAAACTGTATCACCTGTATGGATATTGTCCCTATAACTTCTAATTGCAGAATATGGGCAGAGGAGGAGCAGAATTGTATATTTCTGATGATTGCAAGCTTTATATATAAAGGGGAGATGAGGACTAAGAGAAGTATTCAAATCACAAGACATTACATTTTCACACTAAAAATTCTTCTTCTTCTTCATTATGACCTGCTTTTCCAATGCAACTCTAATTTTTAAAAAAATCTATTGCTATTAAAAATTAAATAAAATAATTACTAGAATTTTATGAAGATATTTGTGCACCATATAGGTGGAAGAAAAATCTTGACACTTCAGTTTCCAGTGTTTTAAATTAAAATTAAGTGCTTATTTACTTTGATATATTCTGTTAGCAGTTCTCTTTCCAGTGCACTTTTTTTTTCTGTCTATATAAGTTCCTTTCCATCTAAGAGAAAAAAAAAACGGGACAAAAAAATATTTCCATGACTTTCTGAAATTTTGTAGCAAGACATTGGAAGACCAGATGCTGCAGTCTTATAAATTCAAAAGGCATTATCTACAGCCAGCGGTACCAAATAAACTCAGATTTTTATACCACATTGTGGTGTTCTGTGAATCCCTATTTGTGTTCAGCATCTGCTTGGACCTGCCCATGCTTCCTGTCTATTAATTATAATTAATAATATACTAGAATGTACCTTTATGTTCAAAGTTTGATCCATTAAGAAAGCTATGGTAGTGTACTGAGTGTTTGCTAAAGATAAAATTGTATTTTCCTCATGATTTTTCTGCTTAATGGAAATTAATTTATTTTCCTGTGTATTTCTTAGAAAAAAGCCCTAAATTATAAATTAATTGATTCAGAAAGCATTATGGAGAATAAGCTCCACATAAATATGCTATTTTTTCCCAGTTCCAGATGATTATTTGCTTCCATGTGAAAAGGTTGTACTGTGTGATTCTTTGATATTATGGCCCTTCTTACCAGCAGTTCAGCATTCTTAACCCTACTATTCTAATTTTTATGGGAAGTTACTGAGCCCTCCTCTAGGCACATCGCTCACTGAGCGTTTTAATAAGGTCTCTGTGTGGTCTCCAAAACTAGTTTTGTCTTTCTATGTGCTAAGGTGACACAATAGATTAACAATAGCAAACTTGAAATTCAGAGTTTAATATTCTGGCTGAGTTTGGATTTTCCTATGTAGATCCTGCTTATCCTCTCATTTGAAATTAGAAAATCCAAGGATAAATGAAGAATCTCAAATAGAGCAAAGCCAGAATAGTGTGTTCCTAAGATGCTGCAAATGCTAAACACCACAATGAAAAGCCCTAAAGGGTGCTCGGATGTATCCAGGCAGGGTTCCTATTCCTTTTCAGACAGGGTGCGTTTTCTTGGTTTTTCTGAGGGACTGGTGGTATCTGAGCATGTCCTGCATCCAGATCTGCTCAGCCACCACCAAAGAGAGACCAGAATAGGTCCAGGGAGGGCTGCAGGTATTTGTAGGCAGGCAGGGAGTTTTCTTGTGGGACTGGGCAAAAACTGAATTTGGCTTGTTGAGCCTGACAAAACAGGGACTGACGAGAGATACAGAGCCAGCATTGTGGATGTGGAGCCGGGAGCTGCTATAAACTGACCAGGAATAAATTTAGGCTGGAAATACAAGAGGTTTGTCACATGACACGGAGCAGCTCTTTCCTTGGACTGTGACCCCTTAGTTTTCTTTGGGAAAAGTTATCCCTGATAGGGCTGGGGGGGTTTATTAGTCTTTAGGGGCTGGGCCTGCAGTTGCTGGTTTTCCTGTCGCCCCATAGTTCAGCAAGAGGACATGTTCCCCAAGACTGGCGCATTATCACAGGCAGGCTGGTCATTTAAATACTTTCCTCTCTGAGGGTTTGCTATCCTATTTCTCTGAAAGCCAACTAAGGTAGTAGGGAATAATTTTCCCCCTATATTTGGCTACAGCTAATGTATAAATAGTGGATAAAAGGTGGTATGTGGCAAGAAGTAATTTTTAAGAATTGAATGTGCATAAAGTGTGTAGGTTTTTCCATCCTTCATTCACTTCATTAAATGCAAAGCAAGCAAAGTTTTAAAATAACTTTAATAAGTGTTTAATAGTTCCTAACACATCTGAATGGAAATCACTATATTATCTTTTCCATGGAGGAGATACTATTAGGCAGTGATTTAAAACTTAATATTTGCAGAATAATACCTACCATGTAAATACTCAAACTTTTACAATTCAAACACTTTTGGGGATTCCAAGACCCTGATTTTTCGAATATACTTTTTTGTTTTGAAAGGTTTTCAGTCTGCTTTGAAACGTATATGCATTAGGCTTAGAGGCAAAAGGAAGACATGAGTGGTAAATTACTAGTGGCTGAAATAAAACAGTGTTTCAGGATCAAAGTATGGGCCAACATTAAGAAAAGCCTTTCTAAGTTTTTGAATGTTTTTAATTCTACAGCTAAAATTGATGCCAGAAGAGTTAAATTATATTTATTTAATTTGCCTCTTTTTATCATCACAAATGCACTGAAATACACAGCACATAACACACTGTGCTTGTATTTCCCTGGGATGTCTGTATTGCTATTCCCAGTGAAAACATGCAAGTCTGAGTAAAACTTTGTCTTCGAAAGTGTGAACTTGAATATACCTGGTCACCATGAGAAATTTAAAACAGATTATATTAAAATGTCCAATACTCTGTCACTGATTAATAATGATTGATTCTGTAATAACCATGCAAATGTAAACTATTCATTTATTCCAAATACATATGAATTGGGAGAATGATATCTCATATAATCTGGTGTTAGTCTATTCACTGCATCATAAAAATTAATTTGTCTAATTAATGACATAAGTTCTTTTATACATGTATAATTCATATTAATTGATAGGTCTGCCTAAAAAGAGTACCTTTTGGAAGAAAAATGATCCTATTAGTACAAGTTTAATCCAAATCAGGGCTGACAAAGCATGGTGCTTTCAAGGCTTATCTCTAGCTTTGTTAATTGTCATAAGCATTCTAAATTGATTATTCTTACATTAACATGGGACATTTCATTCATCAATGCTTTGCTGTAAAGAAAATTTGTCTAATGGATTTGGGTAGCAGCACTAAATAAGTGCGTTGGTCCATTTTTCCACTGTAGCTACAGGGGTATTCAAAGCATATTAATTCAGTAATACTGAAAAAATTAACTGCTAAAATATATAGAAATATCATACAAAATTAGATTTCTGACACTGAATAATTTTTGTGATATTTCAATAGTAAATGAGTGTGCACACTAGCACTTTTATTGCTTTTGTGTTTCACAGATGCCTTGATAAACAGGCAATGTTAATACTTCTTATGAGCGATGTTGCTTCACCTTCCAGGGCCACAGGGGCACAAAGTGTAGGATAAATTAGTTAAATATGCATTTTAAGGAGCTGCTTGGAGGAACAAAAATTATAATATAGTCAGGATTTATAATGTACAACCTTATAGTTAGCATTTTAATAATTTATTTGCAGATTATCAAGTTTACTATTGGTCAATGAAAGAGTTCAGACACAGACTGAGATTCTAGTGAAAAATGAATTTTAGTGTTTGTTGCTCTCTCTCTGCCAGTTAAGCTACTGATCTGATTTTTTTTTTAATATATTCATAGACACAGAAAATGCAACCTTTACAAATTCATCTGGTTTCTGCTCAGAATGGGAGGGATTGACTTTCAAAAACTGCACTCCTTTTATAAGTATTGGCTCTGCTGGCGGAATGTACTTTATGTGCACTTTTTATGGTGCTCTTGTTTCTTTTCCCCATTCACCTGATCTTTGTTTGTCTTGCACTTTCTAGCATTCTGTTAATCACTGGAAGCCACTGTGGAATCAGATCTGTGGCAGTGCCAAGAATTCCAGGAAGCTTTTTATAGTAGTTTGCAATTGAAGGCATGCATCATAAAACGAACGAGGAGGAAGGGAAGATGCTGCCCAATAGAAGTTAAAGGCTTGTTTTCTCCAGCTCTCTAATCAGTGCATATTTTTCCACTTTGTTGAGCCTATGGTTGAACAGCAATCCATAAAATGAGGCCATGCTTGACCTCCATTTCTTCTGCCATGGTTTAAAAGGATCCATGAAGGAAAGAAACATGCTTTCCTCAATTTATATTCTTCTCAGTATTGGTTCAGAGGGAGTAGATGAACAATTCAGTTTAGCCTTGTAGTTTTGAGATTCATTCAGTGTTTGTATGGGACTTTGGATTCTCAATACCAAAGCTGTTTCTGTGTCTGTGCTGCTTTACCTTGGTTTTCTAGCTCCACAGGGCAGGTTGGAGATGTTTTTAGGTCTTTTGTTATTTCAAACACATGAAAAAAGAGATCTGATATGTTGATATTTTTATTGTGTAATCAGATTTTCCTTCAGTCAGTGATAGCTACAGATAAAAAAATGCAGCTGAACAGCTGGCTAGGCTACTTTCTTTTTTTCAAGCACAGAACTTAGATAAAGTGAACAGTGATGGTTTGAATTTAGTCCTATGGGAAAGGATTCTACTCTTACTGATTAATTTTATTCAGGAAGTGCTCTCTTGCTCTGTAATAAAACCCTGGGAGTTATATTGTAATTGTACAGCATAGGGTGTTCAGTTTGCATCAGGCTAGGAATTAGCATAGCCTTAAGCCTGTGTTGCTTGCATTTAAACACAGACACTTGGTTTTTATGCAGAAACACAATGGAAAGGACCACCCTTTTGCTTGGCTTTTCTGTAATTCTGACTCAGTGCAGAAATGAAAAGTACAACTTCAGTGTCATTTGAAATGTGTATCCTGGCACTGTAAATTTGATTCCTGTATAAAAATGCACTTAGAATCCATAAAAAACCCCCTATGTACTTCTCCTTCCTGAATGCCATCATTTATAAGTATGCTGTCTTCATTTATCACCTTTGGCTTAGATCCAGTCCTGATTTCTAAATTATATATCCTAATAACTGAAGCTAGGATGGATTGCACCTTCAAGTTTATATCCATTCCTGTGGTCTAAAAAAAATCCCTTTGTTCCAATCATGACTGGTTTTTCACATCCATTTTTAATCCATATGCCAAGCATTCTCCATAGAGTTCAAATTTCAGTGAAAAAGGAACACTTCCGAAAGTTGTTCAGTTTGGTTTACGGTAGACAATGTTTGGGAAAGACAGAGATATTCCATATCCCAAAACTAAAATATACCAGATGTGCAGCTTTATTCTGGTTAAAAGCACATCAGAAAAAAAAAAAATAATATTCTTTGTTTCCTAAAAGTAATTTAATATTGCTTTCAACAGAGAATATGATACTCCAATTTTATATAGTAAAAATGGAAAAAGTATCTATGATAAAGAAGGAAATGAAAACAAATTACCTGTGCTTAAAATCCAATAAAACTCAACAAATACCTTCATGTCTGATATTAGTTGAATACATACTTCCAAGTCAGGTAGGAATTAATTATTATTCAAGTAGTGTTGTTTACCAGTGCCTGCATTTAACAGATTGTTCAGGTTGACATGAGAGTCTGGTAATATTTATTATTTTAAAATGAATGGAACTAACAGGTTTTTACTGGTCACTCAAGGAAGTATTATTGGGTTCCAGTATGCCTCTCATGTGCTCTGAATTGAAGGATAAAAAGCAAGGGGGTAGTTTTTCTCATTAAAACACAAAAGTGAAACAAGATACTCTCGTCTTCTTCCTTTACACCACAAGAAGCAGAACACAGTATTTCCTCCAAATGCTTTTGTTTGTTAGGGGTTTCCTGTAAGTTTGATAGTTTTAAGAGACAGGAGAAAGGAGGAGGAGCTGAACTTGTTGGGAGATGTTTAATCATCTTACGGTTGTTATCTTGGAAGTGTCTGTAAGGTTTTCCCAGGCTGATGAGAAGAGCCTTTCAAGATTCACTCACTTTCAGGTTTTAGACATCACAGTAATGATTGAAATATGGGACCCTCACAGGCTTAAAATACATAATCTGCTGAATTGCTTTTCCTTGTACATATCTTCTTTTTTCCAGTGAGGTCAGGCTGACTTATTCTCTGTGTTGTGCATAGTCTTGATGTCTTTCATACAATACATGTGTTTAAGCCCATGTATTACTGCCCTTAGGTTTCCAGTTGTGAAGAGGATTTTGGAAACTATTAGGTTTTGAATGTTTGGAGTTCAGGGTCAGCTGGATGCAACTTTAAAATCTCAGCCATGAAATTCACATCCTGTTACAAATTCTGACTGCAGCATTTAGAGATGTTCATATTTGGGGGTTTATTTTAGTCTTTTATTTGGTTATAGTACAATAACAGAAACAAATAAGATTAAGGAACCCAAGCAATTCAGCTGAATTTGCCCAAGTCTGGCTCCCCATTGAATAAAAAATAAACCCATCCCACCAGGTTTGTGCTCCTGGTGAGTGTCTATGACAAAACCAATTCTGTGGGAAAGATCTCTTATTGGATCTGTGCTCCAAGTGTCAGTTCTGTATGGCATCTGACTGGCAATATGTGCTAAATCCACACAAAGTTCTCTTCCATAAGCATCTTCAGAAATACTATTTGCGGGAACATAACTAATACTGACTAAATGATAAAATCAAATAGTCATGTACTTTCCAGAAATACATGGGCCTGGTGGATTTCTAGGTTTATCAAGCAAGAGGGTGAGGAAAATGGAGCTGTGGCACTAGAAGGTTGTCACATTCTTATAAATATCTAAAGGCAAAGGAGGTAATGGGGAGAAGAATTGTGACAGAAAGCAGGCTTGTGGGTAGAGAAGAAAGCACCAGTGAATTCTGCTCTATGTTCATAAAATCTTTGTCTCCAACTTCTCATTTTAGTTGTAGTGAAGAGGGAGAAACTAATAGGACTAGTTTATATTCTGATTTCTGCTCTCCAAAATTAATCCTGAAAGAGAAATCTCGAAAGATGTTTGCAACACCCATAACTCAGAATATTTGTACTTGTGCCCACAGTACAGCGCTCTGGGATGCTTTGGTGTAATAACACTTGGCTTGGACTCCTACTAAGCCAGTTTTCCATGTAAGGCCCAAAAACTGACTTACTCTGGCTTTTTGTTTAGGCTACATTGTTCCGCAAAATCAATCATCTCCAGGCTGGCAAGAGGGAAGTGCCTGAGCAGCCTCATACAGAGGATATCCCTCCACAACCACGTGGGTCCCTGGTAGCCCCCAGCTTGGACTCTCTAGACTGAAATACTGACATTTCAGAAATCAAGCAGTGATATCAGTGTTAAAGTCACTAATGGGTTGTGTAAGTGAATTATGTTAAATGGGAGGTGTTCCAGTAACCTTTCAAGTTCCAACCAGTTTACAGGTGATGAGTGTTTCAGGAGCAGCAGATTGGGAATTCTGGAGAATAGGTTCATGGGGAACTTTTAGTGTTTTTTCTTGCCATGTTGTTTCACTCCAATTTTAATTTTGAGCTGTCAGAATACAATGAAAACTGCTTGTCAGAAATATAGCATGACTTGGCAAGAGATGCAGTAGCTCTTGTGCATATCAGGTTATTGCTTTAGAATATGACATGCCAATTGCAGTGTGCTCTGTCACAAATTAGTGATGGCGTGTCTCACTGTACAAGAATTATTATGAAATGCTGCTGCAGATAAAGGACATTACATGACCAAATGTTTATGATCAGCCAGAAGGAGATAAAAGGTTTGCATTACCCAAGGGACAATCAAATTTTCCCTGTCCAGCCCTAAATGAAATACAATTTCTAATATGTTGATGAAAGATTCTTTCCCATGTTTCCCCTCCTCCCCCATTCCTTTGTAAAGCAATTTCAAACTAAACAGTGGCCTACCACCAAATAAGAGTTTACTAAGAATAAAAATTGAATTTGGTCTGCCTGTTGACAAGCTGATTGATTTGTGAGCTCTTATGACTGAATCCTCTCCTAAATGTGCTCTCATTTATCATGTGTAAGATTGTTTCAGAATCAATACCAGCTTAACACAGAAGCATTTCTGCCATGGACATTTTGAAAACAACTTGCCTTCTCAATACTGCTGCTAATTTTTTCAGGCAGAATTATCGGAACAGTTTAATTGCACTTTGCAAGTTAGCACATGCTTATACTAGGTTCTGCTTTGAAAGGATGATTTTCAAAGTAACTTCTATATATCATCTTTTTAAGAGAACAAAAATAGATTAAAATTGGATTTTCCTTCCTCTTCTAATGGGGAAATCAGATCGAACTTTCTCTAGTTGTTAAATGTGCCCTTTGAAAACCCATTTTCCAAAAATTGGATTTCTTAAATTAGCTTTTTAACATAATTATTAGCATTCTATTGGAATAAGTACCAGAAGCAGTCTGGGAGTAAGCCTGCTTGGTACATGCTCTGTTTCTTCCCCAGTGATGTCAAGGGTTTAAAGTTACTTTTCTCAATTAAATACACATAAACTCAATTTTAAATGATAGAGAAAGTTTTTAAAGTCAAGTGTAGGACAAGGAGTGGAGAAAGGCAGAAACATGGTACCAGGTTCAGGGCTCTCCAAGCAGTTGGTGTCTTGTCTCAGCCCTGGTGTGCAGAGATGGGGCAGGGCAGAGCTGGGCTCCATCCCTCCCAGGCAGGATGTGCCAGCAGCCCTGGAGGCACGGCTGGGGCCAGCAGGGAGGAGCAGAGGGGACCCTGGGGCAGAGGAATACTTGGTGTCAATTGTCCTCCACCTGCATTTTGCAGTGCATGTGGCTTTTTCATATGTTTTTTCCCTTTCAAGCAGTACCTGTGTAATGAACAGCTGGGTTGTGGAAGGATCAGTTTGGGAAAGAATTGAGAGGTTTGTTTGTCCACACTCAAATTTAACTCTGATCTCTGAAAGAGAAATTTTTCTTGAGACAGTTTGAATTTGGTGTTCTGGATGGCTTTACCTGCAGACACTCCCTCTTGTACTCTCAGACAGCCCCACTTCTGACCTGTTGAGATCCCAGTGGTCAGGCTGCTTGGGGTGGGTCGGAAGCCTTCAGGCACTGGGCTGTCAAGGGATCCAGGAGATACCCATGCTGTCACTTGGGAGCATTGGATGCAATTTTGGAAAGGATCTTCTGTGTCTTTCAGCCTACAGGCATCTCACAGGTCCTCAGATCACACAAACCTTGTCATGGATGGGTCAAACTCAAAGATACTTCGTTTGAACAAAAGGCCTGAGCACCACAAGATGAAAACCATCCTGGTCAAAACGAACTTCTTTGCAAGTGTATCTTTATTTTATGTAAAAACACATATTTATACATAATTATACCACATTTAGCTATCCTTATGCTTCATTATATTGCATTTAATATCTAATTATTCTTTATTTATAATTAGGTACATTTAAATGTAATTTATTTCCCCAAGGAAAAGGAAAATTGTCTTCTAATTTTTCAGAAAGTGACTTAGCCTCTATTGAAAACAATTGATTATGCTTATGTGTTACAATAATGACAGCCAGTAAATATTTCTCTACGCTGGTTTAGAGCCTATTAGCATGTTATCTTGCTCACACAGAAAGTAAATCAGAATTTTTATTTTGAATTATGTGATTGTTCAAAAAAGCTTTCAGGTTTTACCTTGATTTTTAGATTTCTGCTGAGGTGGAATTAAATATTCAATTGTGACTGCCGTAAGTCAGTCTCTGTCTCCATCTACATCAAAATTAGTTTTTTCTGTGAATTTAGAGCAAGACACTCTCACATGATTGATTTAAATCATGTCATGGTTACCAATTAAGTGTATGGTATAAATTCAGCATTCTGATGGAAAATAAAAACCTAAAATATTTAAAGTATGAAAACAGTGCAAGGTATTTGCGGGTGTTTAATACCAGAAAAAAATATAACAAGCTGAAAACAAAACAAAGGGGAAGAACAAAAGAAAGAAGCATTTAAACTATTGTTACTGTACTGTGCATTATCAATTTCAATTAGATCTCGTGCTCAATTTTAATTTGTGCAGACAAAACATAAATATGTTCTAGAGCCGAAGTGTAAAATTTTTTCTTCCCACTTTATGCTAAATATGTATGTGATCAACTAGACTTCTAAAAAGGAATGAGTAGTATTTTTTATGAAATATTTGTAGCAACCTATTTTTGTACCATAAAGTGCTATTAGGGCTTACCTCAGAGTGGGAGATGATGATAATGTATACATGCAGACAGATAAATGATTCAATTCTTACTTACAAGAACAGCTGACAGTGATTGCTTATGCTCATTTCCTTTGTGCACACTATGTAGACCAGGAAACTCCAGGTTTCATGGCCTTTCATGTTCTCCAGAGTAAATCAGTCACTCACATAATAATTATTAATTATTTCATGTTGACAGATTGTTGTACTGGTTTATGACAGTTGAAAGACCATACAAAATGAAAAAAAAAATGCAGCAACTGATAAAATACATTACAGCAGCAGTGATAGCATAAATAATTATCAACTGTTTGTAAACAACTAGCCAGATAAATTGAGATATTTGTTGTTGAGGCTCAGCTCCCGGCACTCCAAAGATTCAGCTTTGTAGATTGTGAAGCTGAAGGTACGCAACAAAGGTTTTGGTTCATATTACAGTGGATTTATCCAGGTCATATTTGGGTCTCTGCCCTGTATATTAAGAACATATGTGGTTAAACTTTTATTATGCAAGATATACACCAGTTGGTTGTGAATTTCTTGTATTGTGCTGACTCCAATGTTTAATTTCAACTTCAGCCCTCTCAGAGCTGTGGTGTTTGGAATATTTCTGATTTTAATCTGAGCTCTTTATCCTGCTGTGCTTTCAAACTGGACTCCTAATCACCTAGCTGAGTTGAACTTTTCATCTGGGAAAGGCTGTGAGGTATCCTAGCCCAAGATCAAATACTCTCAACTGCTGTGCAGTGTGGAAGGGAGCCAAAGTGATCACCAAATGCATTGCAAAGCAGGAAAGGAAGCTGTGATGTTCTTAATATTTTTCTCAATTTGGAAACTTCTCTGTAGCAGCTGAACTGGGGATATCTGCTGGAAGACATGGCCTGTGTGAACAAGCCATGGTGCAGGGGACAGGGCTCTGCAGAACAAGCACAGGGCTCGCATGAGCCAGGGCTGGGAGGGAGAACTGACCCTGCCAGCTTGGCCTTCTCAGATTCTCCCACCCCAGGCAGGTTCTGCTCCTCCACTACATTGTCTTGAGTTGGTAGGTGGAGGACAGGGACAATGGCAGTATTTGGTCACTGCTTTAGAGTTGAGAAGTTTGGCTTCTGCACTTAATTCCTTATCTGGTTGACTAGAAGAGTATTTACTGGGAAGATCTGTTCACACTACTGGGAGATGTGGGAAAAGCTGTGAATGAAAGAAAGTAAATTCTGGTTCTTGGTTTAATAAGGTTCATTTCCATTCCTTTTCTTTTACTAACTCTTTTGAAAGACAGTGTCATTTTTTTATGGGTCCTGTGCCAAAATAGGACTGCTGAGCTCTTGTGATATCCACATAATATTACTTGGAAGCAGAGTGCTCTATTCCATACTTCACAAGCAACTCTGTGTTTCTGAGTGGTTCAGCTGTTAGCAACAAGCCACTGATGCTTTTCTGCTTAAAAGGAGTCTACAAAATAAAAATGTATTGTGCTATGAATCACATGGACATTGAGTTTCAGTATGCAGCATTATTTTTAAGGGAAAGTTTGCTACACAAAATAGTCCTATTTTTTTTAAAAAAATTACCATAATGTGTCACTATAATCAGGAAGTTTATTCATTTATAAACATATCTTATCTTTAGCATCTCAGTCATATGCAACTGAGTTATTGTTTGTATTATGTAGATGACTCATTTCCCTTCCAAGGATGTGCAAATCATATGTCATATACAGTATCTGACCTTTCTTCTTTCAGTGTCTACAGGCCACCATTTGATTATTCAAAGCAATGCTTACAGTAATGATAACAATGTCAAGAAAAACAGTGCAGGAAAGGAAAAGTCCCTTAAGGATGGCTGATATTAAATGCATGCAGTATTAAAATATTAGAGCAAAAGGAGTACTGAGAAAAGTTTAAAATAATAGTAGTAGGAACTACTTGGAAATGAGGAACAGCATGGGAAAAAACAGTGTGGAGCAAAATGTCTAAGGAATCCAACTTTTTTCCAGATGAATTTCAAAACATGAAAAGACTGCCTTTGTGAAAATGTGAATTCAGATGGGGAGGCTGTAGCCAAGACTCAGCCTCTACTCCTGCAATGTAAATCCACTGTGGTTTCAGATTGCACATCAGACAAGGTCCCTCTGTGACTTCCCCTCTTGAACAGACTTGCAGAGTTCTGATCACTTCGTGTCAGTGGCTGTCTCTGGTAACACCTTGGAAGGGAAGGGGATAGGGTAAAGGGCTATCTCTGGCAGTGAGCTGAGTTTTGCCTTTTTCCAAGTCTTCCTTAACCACAGACTTTTGCAATGTCGTGATACTACCAAAAGTATCCTCTCAGTTTCCTTGGCACTACTCCAAAGGTAACACATCAACTTTTTTGGTGTCAGGTGTTGGCAAGGCAAAGGTCTCGTACAGGCATGGAACAGGGAACCCCCAAAGTCACTGTTCTCTTAGATTTGGTAATGGGTGTCTGCGACAGCTGACCAGCAGAATATTCCAGTTGTGCAGCCCATGGGACTGAAACTGGAGTCCTGCTGAGGTCTGCATTTAGTGCCAGGAGTCACTGGGGGAGTGTGATGCTAAACCAGGAGCGGAGCCGGCTCAGCCCGGGAGCTCTGGGCATGGCACAAAGGGGCCAGGAAAGCTCATGACTCTGGCTCCACAAAGCAGCTGCTTTGCCTTCCGGGACAGCCTGGCTGTGCTGGCACATGGCTGAGTTTGCTTGGGGTGGTTTGGGGTGAATTTGATCTGCTGAGCTCAGACTGGCCCCACAGAGAGCTGCTGTGAGTGTCCGAGCCCCCACGGCACAGCAGGACAGTGACAGTGGCAGTGACGTGGCCTCCCTACCTGCGGTGCCTGCGCCTTGTCCACAGCCCTGCTGGAGGATCCTGCTCCTCTCTTTGTTACAAGCAATGTTTTCCACAGGGTGGGGTTTGTTGTTTGTTGGTTTTTAATATCTTTTAACTTAATTCCCATTATTGTGACTCGTTCTGCTTTGGTGGAAAATCTGTATTCTTGTTTGTATAAAATCTGTTTAGGACATATGACAGGACAGCATATAAACTCCTGCTGAATCCCACCTGTACTATTAATCTTCTTGGAACTTAAATATTTTATTAGCAATGGATATTATTGCAATTATTTTGGTGTGAGTGATTTCCCAGTTTGCTAATCTTACTATTAAAATTAATATTTAGGTTTTATATCCTTCAAATGGGAATAATGATGTTGGTTATCTGATGTTTATGTCTTTCAGTCACGAAAATGTTCCTATTTAGGCTGTAACAGGCCACACACATGTAATCACAATAAATAGCATCTAATATGTTTACAGTAGTGGAAGGATGAGGTTAACTTCTGTTTTCATATTGATGGACTCAGCTGGACTTGGAATACTATTGTTTACAATTAACTACATTTTTGTTGTTGTGCTTTACCCTCAAATTAAATCTTTATTTCATCAACTAACCCTAGGGATTCCCTGTTATAGTCAATGTAATAAACAGCATTAGTTGATAGCCTATAGCTGACATTCATTTGTAATTAGGCTTGTGTTTAAAGAACAATAATTTTCCAAATTTTACTGCAATAATTTTCCTTTATATTTATTTATGAAAGGCAGGATTAAAAGTTGACTATGGTTTGTCTTGTCTCCACATGTCTTTAAAGCGAGATCATTCGATTGGGACAGCATTTTTCATTGTCTATTTTAAGCATAATTTTGGAAGGGAAATTGCTAACAGTCAGCATGGGCTGAGCACCTAACTACCAAGTCCCATTCAAAAATCTGCCCCACTCCTTTGTCAGATGCTTACTAAAGACCTGTGTAAGAGCAGAGCATATGGAAAGTATCAGTGACACCCTACTAAACAGGGAAAATGTAGGAGCAAGATGCAGTGGGCCAGGACACAGATAACAGCCTCCAAGTCAGGTTTTACTTGATAAAAAAATATGGCCAGTGGTAGATGTCCTGCAGGAATTAAATATAAACCTTTAACTGCTGTTCTCAGAATGCAGGTGACCCCCAAAGCTTTTTGTTTTCAGCAAGCAAAGGAACATCTAGTGAAAGTTGTTTAGCAGACACATTATTAACTTTACCTGTAAAGTTACCCTTCTTTGGCCATTTTCTGGAAATTTGTAAATGCCTGCCTATTTGGCATTAATGTAAATATGATGAGGTGATTTGCAGTTCCAATCTCTGATGAAAATCATCTTGTAATAAGTTTTAATCTCTAAAGCAAGACATAAACAAAACCACATCAGTCATTTGACAGAAAAAAAATGGAAAGAGTCTTTATAAAGTAGGTTCTTGGTTAGTCAAGAGGACCAACAAGCTCAAAGTGGTCCAAAACTTTGGGTATGTTTTGTACATATTTTCAGGTTAAGCATATTTTTTATAAAACAGATTGCATCACATCTGTGTCCTTCTCAGATTAGAACATTGGTATTTAGGAAAAGAATAAAAGGAGAAAGGAGCTGACAAGAAAGCTGATGGATTCTTTTGGCATAGGTGGCTTAAAGTATTTGTCTGTGTGAAACTCAAGACAGCCCTGAGAAGTTGCTCTGGTAGTACAAGTTGTGTAGCTTGCACAGGTAGTACAGTGCTTTATTTTGATCCAGCTTTCACCATGTAGATTTACTCCTTGGAACAAGATTAATTTCCCCTAAAACCACTGCTAATACTCCCAAACCTTCTGCTTATGTGACTGGTTTCCTGCATTTAACTCTGGGAGGAAGTACCAATCCACCCCTTGTGAGACTTTGGTTAACACTCCTCGCTGCCAGCTTGTACTGGGGCTGGGCGAGCTGAGCTCAAAAACAAATGAGCTTTAGTTAATAAAGAAGAGAAAAACAGTAATTGAGAAGTGGAAAGGTACAAGGAGGAGATTTATTAATCTGGGTTTTGTTGGTGGTTACACAACCTGTAAGATGCAAAAGGATCGTCCTTGTTTACATGGTTACTCATAGGCATTTTACTCTAATCTAGTTTAGAGAAAATGTATATACAGTTCAAAGACTGATAAAATATTTTGCAAGGTGCAAAGCTTAGTGTCTTAGATAATAAAGCTACTGGCAGAGCAAATTAACCTGTTGCACTGGACCCAGAGGAGGGCTGTTCACCCTGAGTTGTGAATACAGAACATATTTCACTTGAGAGACCTGAGTTTTCCCTATCAGATGGCAATTCTGTGTACTTATATGATTCCAGTAACATCTACTTCTCTATGACTGATGATTTCAAAGTCATAGATCAGGATCTCCAGCAATTCTTCCTAATTCTATTTCAATCTGTGTTAGACATGTGGGAAGGCAGATGCATGTATATACACACAAATGCAAAATAGCAGAGATGCAGGCCACAGGAGAGTCGTGAAAAAGCATAAAGGGTTTCATCTGGAATAGGTTCAAATTGCTCTGATACTCATCTGATGTAGGTGCCATCTTCTCTAAGTGAAATTACTTGAAAGTCCCAAGTGGTAGCACAGAACTGTGCTGATTGTGTGAATTGGGTGGAACTTTGTGTGCCACAAAAGCTAAATGGAAGGCCTTAGTCTCTGTGATTGCTGTTGAGGATCGTTGTTTTCAAGTACTAAGATACAGGTCCTCAAAATTTTTTGAGAAGCCTAACAGAATTAAATAAAAAACAAGGAGTAAAACAGAAGTGAGATGCTGAAATGTCTTTTTGGAATGGTTTGAGATACAAGTAACTGTGTAAGGACAATTGGCTTGGATCCATTTGTGGATATTGTGCTAAAGTTAGTTTTTACACATATGGTCCTGAATTTCTCCAAGAAAACAACTGTGCTTCTCCAAAACGTGAAGCTCAGGGAGAATTGGTTCTGCAAAGAAACATTTTTTCTGCCCAGTAATGAGTCACCTTTTCATAGCAAGTCGTATTTTGGAATCCTAGCCATGTATAGAAACATCTTACTATTTGGTTTAAACAACAAAAAAAAAAAAAAGTGATATACAACTTTGATTATGACCAGAATGTGGAATTCTTTTTTTGTGCTGAGTAGTTTTCATGCTGTGACTAGCTGCTGTGAAGTCTGTGAGGGATAGAGCATGACTTGGTGCAGCCATTTCATTCCAGTGCCTGGTGGGAAGACACTGGGACTGCACCTGAGTAGCTGTTCACTGGTGTGCTGAAGGGACTCATAATGTCACCTTCAGTGACAAAGTGTGTTAAAATCTGGGCTTGACAGTTCAAGAAACTTTTAAGTGAGAACGAATTAACCAATTTATGCCAGATATCCACAGAAGGCCTTGGAGATCTCATAATCATGTGAGGAAATGTGCCTCTTAATTTGAGAGTTTTAAATAACAAAAATTTAATTTGCATTCAGGTAACACTTTTATAGCATGAATTTTATCATAAACACAACAGCTGCAGCAAGATTGTTTTTCTTGCTGTAAGGCATAGGAGAGAGTGCCAATTTTCTGTCTCAAAAAGGTGTCTTCACATCTAGACTTAGCCCTGAATATTTCAGCAGAATCTATAATAAGAGACTTGCATGTTTTAAGATTCTATAACATTAAAAGGGCAGGAAGGAATTGTGTGTCATCATAGGACTGTGATTTACAAAGACTAGTTTTGGATATGTCGTATGTTATTTGGTTTATCTTGCCTGACTTTTGCTTGACCTATGTCAGAATCTGTGGTCCTGAAACAAACTATAATCCCTTGCTGAGCTTTATTAAAGGAATACAGAAAAGTACATGCTAACTATTGCACTTGAGTCATTCTCTGCAAATTACATTCTTTGCCTAAGTTTGTGCTTCCATGAATGGGAAGGAAAAAATTAATGTAGGGAAGAGATCTCCTGCATCTGTAATTTCATCTATAAATAAAGAACTACTTTGCCATGGCAGGTAGAAAGTACAAGAGCACCAGCCTGTGTTTTATATTAGGATTTTTTAATGATTTGAACATTTTTTGAAATTAAAAAAATAACAAGGGCTGGCATGAACACCAAGAGCATCTTCAGTACTTAATTTGCATTTTAAAATTTTTTCACTGAACTTCTATACTTTCAATTGCTCTATATTTAAATTAGTGTCACCTGTCTCTATAAGGTGCCATCATCGGAAACAGTGATGGCAAACTTTTCTGTCACATAACCAAATCCTCTGCTAACTGGGAAAGAGGAGACATACCAAAAAGCTAGGGAAAGATAGAATCCTGGCACATGGATGTTCCCAGAACATCGAGTTATGGGTATCGAGTTATGTCCTGAGGTTCTGTCCAGACTCACTTTTACAGATGAGAATGAGCAGCTGCACTCGTGCCAGTCTCAGATATTGAAGTGCTTGGGAGTTGCATAAAGTTTAATAGTTTAAATCCTGGTTTAGTACATGCAGAATTCCTGTGTATCCTAATCACACAATGCTCTGAGTAAGGAGTGAGCACCTGTGTGGGACTTAGTGGCTGGCTGGGGGTAAACCACAACAGTAACTTAAGAGATATTCTTTCTACAGTGCCCTTACCAGCTGAGTAAGGATGTCTGTTGTTGACAAATACTCTGCTCATAGGAAGAGCAGAATAAACATTGGCTTGCAGCTTTGTCTCCGGGTTGCATGTCAAGCACTAATCATCACAGCCTGCTATTTTCCTAAACCAAAAATGGCTCCACAGTCATTAAAGTAATGGAAAATCTTTACAAGAACTTTCACAAAAGGATATGCTGCACGTTAATCAAACTTATGGCAGCTGCTAGAAGGGATTGTCAGTTTCTTTTATGATGAAAATCCACATGGGGCCAATTCACAATGCTGGCCAAGTTACAGGTGTCACATGTATAAAACATGTAGTTGGTTTAAGATTTAATTAGGACTTTCTTCTCTGATCATAACACTTTAAAGGAAAAATACACTTAGGATTTAATTTTGTTTGAGAGTGGTTATTAATTTGATGTGATTGATGTTAAATTGGAATTAAATCATAAATGTGATTATGCTTGTGGTTGGATGTTGTCTCAGCAGATTGTTTCTGCTTGTCATTTTTGAATGACTGGTGACGTGATATGGCGTGTTGATTTTTATTATTGCTTAAAGATTTCACTTTATCATCATTTGTCAGGAAGCTGATTTTCCTCTTAGTCCCATTAATATGAAATCTGTCATAACTAGATTAGGATAGAATTGTTATCTATTGCACCTATAAACCCTAGGCTAAATTTTACTCCCAGGAAAAAGACAGCATAATAATATGGAGGGGAAAACCAACCAACTCACAAGAAGTAATACTGGGAGTGAAAACCAACAGATTAGAGTAATTCCCCCCCCCCCCCCCACCCCTGTAATTATGGTGTATATTTCTATTTACTTGGCTAAACCGGATTTCAGGGGTGCTCTCACGTGAACTGGAAACTCAGTTTTCAGTGACAGAGTGTGTAGGAAAAATTAGTAAGATGAAGAATTCAAAGATGGAAGAATACTGTACCTTTTAAAGATAGTAATTCACAACTTTAGAGAGGTAGTCACTTTGATTTTCCTGACAGGAAACAGGCTTTTGGCAAAGATAGCAGAGAATGACACACCATTTCTGTGGACCCCTCCCCATTTTGGTTCAAAATGCACATAGAGGAATTGTGGGATTCCTGTCACCTTACAGAATGGACCCAATGTCCCTAACACATGTGCTGCCCTCTTTCATCCAGAGCATCTCAAAGGCTGCTTGGTGCAATATGCCCTTTTACAATCCCAGTGGAGTCTGCAGCCTGCAGCTCAATTAAAGGGACTTCTGTGTCTCACTTCAGGCCTTACATTTGTTGCTCATTTGCACTAACCAGTGTTCTTCTCTGGTACTTATTTGATGCCCATTACTGTGATATCTGAGAACAAAGATCATTGAGAACAGATACTATTTCTACCAGAAAACTGAGTTTTTTATTGTTGTAGGAGCAGAAGAATCCTATTAATCCACAAAGAGCATCAGAATACATTGCACACAGTGCAAGCCATGTGCACTCTGAGCAGGCCCCAGCTCACAAGCTGAGATACCTGTGACATATCCCTCAGTCTGAAAAATAAATGGTGAAGACTTTTTGGGTCTGTTTTTCTTTTAGAATCTGGGGAAAAGAAACAAAATCAACAACAACCAAACAGTTATTTACAGCCAAAGTTTTTGCTTTCTAGCTTAAATTTGGGTATAGAAATAAATATAACCTTGAAAACAGATGTGGTTGTTTTTTGGTTTTTTTGTTTGTGATCCCTGCATTTGTGTTAGTCTCAAACCTAGTATCTGATTTGTTAGAATTATCTCTATTATGGAGAAATTTATAGAATTTAGACATCTCCCTGCTTGATTGATCCACCATCTACTATCAATCTCAGAGCCAGACTGAGCAGGATGTGCCATCAATTGCAAGTGACACACAGCAGGACAGATGTTGTTGTTTCTGGGTGTCCAAGAGCCAGTGTACGATAGGATACCATTAAATGACAAAAGAGTTATTTTTGTACTGAGAGAGGTAATAATTTTACCTGTCTTTTAAAATAAGCTTTTTAGATTCAAGAAATTGGTCAAAGTTAAAGCTTTCTTGCAAATTCTTCAGTTAAAAAAATAAACCATTTTTTGGCAACAAAATTTCACTTTAAAAGTTCCTCTTCATTGTTTAGTAAAAAAAATTTAAAAGCAGCAAACTTCAGCAACAAGCAAAGAAATTAATGCCTTAAGAACATTAATTGTCTAAATGACTGAATATGACAGATTATGCAAGAACATTTTCCACAAGAGAACCCATTTTCAAAGTCCTTCAATTTGGTACAGTGAGTCTCTGAAATTCAGCATCAGTCACAGTAGACCGTAGCTCTGTTTTCTTTAGAAGATCTGTGACTTCAAATTTACAGAAGTAGCTTTTGCTAGCAAGTGTTAACTGTATCAGAGAACCAAAGAAGGAAGGGGTTAGATTCTGCACTGTTGGCGCAGAAAAGAGGAGAAAATTCAATTGAAATAAGTGGAATTACAGAGGAGAAAAATGAGTCAGAGATCAGAATCAAGACTTTATTGAAAAAGCTTATGATGTTGAATATTAAATTAATCTAATTTGCACTGTCTGATGGTGGCCATTAGTGCCTGAAGTAGAGGCAATGAAATGCTAATGTGATTAGTTAGCAACACTAAAAACAACCAGTACATTTTTCCTTTGATTGTCTGTGTGTTTAAGAATATTTCATTACTTCTGCTTCCTTTGAAAGAAGGGTGAGGTATAAATCATAGGCACAGATATAACTAGTGGTTGTGACGTTTTGTTATAGAGTTTAATTACATGAATCATAAAATATTGCTACAATTTTCCAAACTGTTAAACCTTAATTAATATGAACCCACAGGGACCACCTTGATGGTTCATAATACTCTGGAAACTCTCCTCCCACAGTAGTAGTTCATATGGTTGAAGATTGCTTTATAATTTACAGAAAGTGATCAATTATTAGAAATGAAGCCAGACAAATTAATTTAATATAAATGGGGTTGTATGGAGTTTGACTAATTCTTTTTAATTACCTATATGTTATTTTTTCAATAGTCTAACAAAGGGAATCATTATTCTTCCCCATGTACAAATTCATTAATCTCATTACCGTGCAGTATTAATATAATTTTATCACACATTCCAGAAGTGCAGCACATTGACAAACCATAATGAATCACAGCATTAGTGTACTATCACTACATTAATTTCAGGACATGCCTTGCTCATCTGCAATTTACGTTGAGACTTAGTATAAAATGAGCTGAATAAGCACGTAATTTTGACATCTGCTTCTTTTCAGGTACCTCTTTGTAAATCAGTGACAAAGGAATAACAGGTTTAAATACGTGTTAACACTCTGATAGCATGTATAATTGCAATATGGCAATGTGTAATGAAGATTAAATTAGACTGCAGTATACCTGACATATGCAAGAGCATAATTGAACTGCAATAATTATGGAATGAAAAAGACTGTAAAGTGCTAATATTTCAGTTCAGTAAGGTAAAACCAGCATAAAGGAGAAATATTATTGAAATGGTGATGCACACAAGTACATTGTTTTTATAAGGAAATGTTATTTATACTCATAATTTTTATCTTCAGTGTCCCTAACCTGTTCTTGGTGTTAGGTAAAGTTCTCACAGACTCTCCTGTTTTGATCTTTCTTGGATTTCAGGTATCTGTGCCTTTCATCTCTACAACAGCAGAAAACACCCACCACATATAAACATAATACTGCTGGTGAGGGATTTTATGAGACTGAGAAACTGAATTTCACACATCTACTGTGGTAGAAAACAGTGATTCACTTAAACCATGGCCTCCAATCAGGGGACTGAGGAAGGGTTATATGCTTTGTACTGTAGGAGAGACAACCTGAAACATATAGGTGATCAAACTGTAAGCCAGAGGGTATGGCAAATTATTAACTGCATTTTAACTGAAGTCATTATCACAGAACTGCTAAAATATTTATTTTAGATGTGTATCATGCTATATTTCAACTTCAAATCACTTGTATATAACAATTAATTCTAAAGGTTAGCAAAAGAATATTAGGGTATGTCTTAAATGTTCTTATTTGAACAAAAATATGCAATATATATGCATGTGACTGGTGAAGTCTGCAGTGTTATAGCATGTTTACATTATAACTTAAATTATACTGTTATAATTTAAGCAAAAATGTATTTACAATATGAACATGAGATGTTCATATATATATGATAGGATATTATATTGATTAATTCATTGTGATATTAAATTATTCTTTGTCAAAATGACTGCTTACATCTTATAAAAGACAAAAACCTTTAAGTGCATGCTTATGGCAGCACTTAATAACACTTTACATATAATCTGTGATCCCTTCGTCATACATGTGTGTACATGTGTGAACATACTCTGTGCATCCATGAGGTTGTACTATATTTCTTCTAAGTAATGACATGTATTGGAATTCTGTAGCTTCTGAGACTTTCTCCTGAGAGCAGCTTTTTTGAACTTTCTTCTGGCATCAGCTTTTCTCTTGTTGTTACCAAGTTGGAAAACAACAGTTCCTCCAGATGTAGGGAGATGCTAAAAACAAATTTCAAGCTACATAAAAGGATTTCCAGTGAAGCCATCAGAGCCTGAGCAACAAATAAAACAATGTGTGACCTTTCTACAGAACCTGGTGGCTTTTTTCAGCTCACGTTGGGTTCTCCTGTGTCAGAGCTCTGTGGCTGCTGTCACCCAGCTGGCAGAGTGAATCCCCTGGGATGCCCCACGAAAGGCACGCTCAGCAGCCTGGCTGCCTCACAGAGCAGCTTCCAGCAGAGTCACCTTTGCTTGGAATTCCTCACACGGGACGTTTCCTGAGCTTCCCATGGCCAGCAGCCACAGAGTCTCGTTTGGGTTGGACTGGGCCCTAAGAAAGCATGTTGGGGCAAATATTTTCAGGAATTTCTCTTTGCAAGTCTTTCTAGTTTTCGGTGTCTAATCTGCAGCTACACCTGCACATTCACATCCACAAATCACCCATCCTGCATTAATTAGCAAAGACAACTTAAGCACTTTTATCAACCAGATTTTGAGTAGCCAGACATGCAGAAAAGGTAAATAATTTTTTAGTCTCGAGGATGAAATTGCAGAATGTAGCAGCTCTTTCTGTACTGCTACTGCTCACACTGGCAGATTTTCATATCTCCTATCATGTTGACTCACTGTTAAATGGTATCATGGGTTTTAACTAACAAGTTTTCCATCTGAAGATGAATAAAAGCCTTAGTAGAAATATATGAAATTAGACTAGAAAACTGAAAACTGAATTTAAAAATATGGTGGATTTTTTTCTGATGATCTTAGCCAAGAAATGGGAATATTTAGAACTTAATTGCCATTATTTTAGGACAGATAACCTAATTTAACATCAGAGGAATTATTACCAAACTTGGACTCTTATGGCTTAAAGAAGGATTTAGACAACACTTCCTATTAGGACTGGTAAAAAGAGTAATATAAGCCGGAATGGATTTTACTTGTTATAATAATATATATAACTCCTGGGAAACAGAAATTTCAAAGAATTTTTTATAAATTTTTTATGTAAATAAAACACTAGTATTTTTATAAAGGTAATTTCATAGCAGTATAAATATTTGTTTGAATTGAATAGTCATAATGAGGAAAATACAGAAGAATTTTAAGATCTGTAACTTATGCTGCAATTTTGGACAGTAGGCTAAATAATGCCATAATCTTTTTCTGATATGCTGGAATAAATAAGGAAAAAAATACCACCTAAGCAATTCTCTAACAGTTTTTATGAATTACAATATTCAAGTTAGATTGAAAAAAAGTGGCTGCATATACCTAAAATCTATTTAGTCATCAAATTTACAGGAATCACAATCAAACCTTCAAACCGTTCTACTGTCTAAAAATTATTAACCTACAGAAATATTTTAGTTATGTGACGTTAATGCCACCTAAATATTGGAAATTAATAAGATGATTTGTTTTTAAAGTGAATTAGCACTGAATAAATATAAGATTGCTTTACTGAGTCTAAAAATACTTCAGGTTCTTTTCTCATAAAAGCAGACATTTTCTCCATGATACACTTGCTAGTGCATTGTTTTATTTTGTTACAGAATTTGCTGAATACTAGAGAGGATCTACACATGATTTCCTTTCTTCAGCCAGTTTAAGGCACCTTACTTTCAAGACGTTTTCCTGAAATTTAACCTACATTTTTCCTTTTTTTACATTAATCTTCTAACTCCTAGTTATATTCCATGGATATCATTAGATAATTCTTTTGTCTTATTTGTGTTTATATCTTGAAATATTTATAGACTGCTACCATGCCTCATATCCCTTACCTAGTCATTATTTGGCCAGTCTGTTACCTCTTTTAAATCTTTCCTCATAAATCTCTTTCCCTTCACTCACTCCCTTTCATGGCTTTTCTCTGAATTCCCTTCTTTTCTCCCAGTTTCTCTCCCAGTGATGTGACCTGTGCTGGACACAGAATTCCAGATGTGATTGTCTCCCAGCCATGTTGGCACTGGCCAGTATCTCACTGCTCCAGGCTGGGATGTTCTGTATTGACAGTGTGAAATTTTGGTGGGTTTTGGTGCTTTTTAGGTGGTTTTTTGTTGTTTGCCTTT
>VXAC01007103.1:620835-685892 GCA_013399225.1 Rhipidura dahli | reverse complement strand
TTTTTTTTTTTTTTTTTTTTGTATTTGCACACTTCTCTTTGCAAACTGATATCCTATTAAAAAACAGCATTAAGAATCTTTATGTTATTGTTTCTCAGGTTTCTGAATTCGAGTTTGTTATACACAAAAGACTGCAGTAAATTTCTGCACAATGAACTGGACTTAACATCCATCCTCCTCAAGAACTTGATTTAATTGATATTCCATCCTTCATGCTAAGGGACCTTGTTCTGTTATGGACTTGAATGTTTTAATTGTTTTTAAGGGGTTCTAAGTGCTTTAACTGTTTTTATCAAGTTGTGGGAAGTTACAAGTTAGAGTTAAAAGGGTTCTTAATGTTCTTTCTAATGTTTTAAAGTTGAAAAATAAAGTTATTTCTATGTTCTAATCCTGAATGGAGCAGGGAGTGCCCAGCCCCCTGGCCCAATATTAAAGGCTCACTGGCACCCAGTTACTAAAATTGGAAACTGGCGGTTGGGTCTGTGACTTGGATGTATCCAGGCCGGCATACTAATGAGGCTCCTTCCCGCCAATGCAAATGAGACGAGAACCTCCCCTAAGTAACACCATCTCATTGGCGGAAAGGACCCTCTAATTAATTAGTATGCCCAATAACATCAGGCCTGAGGGGAGGATACATCCCCAGACCCAACCCCCCTAAATTCTCTATAAATTAGAACCTCCCCTAGGGGAGGGTGCTCACTTTGAGTTATCCACCTCAGGGTGCTCAGTGAGTTCCTTTTGCCTCTGTTCAGGCTAGCTGATACAGAAGGCGCGGGCCAGGCAGTGGTCTCTTTCTCTACTCCATCCAAAGGAATTAAGCTTAATTTTAATTGAGCGTAATTCCTCCCCTGGCTCGAAGCTCCTACGGCTTGCCATTGGCAAGCTAGGGCACTTGATCCCCGACCGGGACCTACCCATCTTTTTGACGAGCCAACTTTTTATTTTCTTTTATTTTGGGATCCTGGAATTTACTCATCGGTGTTTTAAATAAATTCAACTTATTTTGAAACCCGATGAGAGAGCTGGCTCGTTATTTCTGACAGAGTTGGATACATGTTTATTTGCCTTGAATATATGAGAGAACAAACACCACACACACACTGACCCATCTCCATTGCCCGGCATGCTGCAGTTCTCTCTCTTCTCCCTCACATTTCCTGCTGGTACAGACCTGAGTTCTAGGGCATTCAGGAAGGTATTGATGTTGCTTCTCCCCAGGATGTCCTGCCTCTTTTCTGAGTACACAAATATGTTGGTTAATTTATGATTGAATTTTTAGAGTATAATTCTGCAGGTACACAGTTTGTGGGCCTGCCCTCCTCCTATCTTTACATGTTTGCTGCCTTTAAAGACAGTATTATGGTCTGGGGAGCTGAGACAGACAAAAATTTATTCTTTTTTTTTTAATATGCTTGTATTTTTTCCATGTCAGTTGCTAGAACTGACTCACTGTGCAGTCCCAGGAATATGAGTGCTGGTGTAAGGTAGAGGGAGAAGAAGCTTGGCCAAGGCGGGGGCAAGGTAGAGCAGTACCATCTCTGATTAAATTTATCTAAAATAGCAAGCAAACTGCTAACATTAACAGCAACTGGTCACAACAGATATGCACTGTTACATTTCAGAAAGAATAATCCTCTTGGTAAATGGCCAGTTCAGTCATATATTTTCCTTTATATTCAAGTGCCTGTGTTAAAGTCTCTTTTATTCTTACCTTCAGTAGTCATATTGTATATTTATTGGATAAAATATGGTCAGTATCATACACCGAGGGTTTTTTCCTCTTTGTTGTGTATGTTCATTACTGCTTCATGCATATGGTTTAACCAAGTGGCTTTTTTTCCATCAGACAAACTTTAAAAGAATTTGCATATATATAGCAGCTTTAGTAAATTACATCTATGCAGACTGATGGATTTTCATGACTCAAAGTAGTGGCCAAATTCTTAACTATTGTGGCTGTAAAAATATTGAAATACAGGACTTTTCAAAACAGCTTCATTAATTTTAATGCAGTGTTTAGCTGCATTTTTGCATTTTATTCTGCTTTTTGTTGAGCAATAAGCCAAAAAAAGAGGCTGACTTTTTCTTTTAGTGGAGTCAAATTTTGTCTTTTTTAGTTCATAAGTCAGCATGCTAATATTCAAAGTATTTAAAGATGTCATGATGACTCTGACTTGTTGTAGAAATAAATAAAGATGGAATCCATATGTTTTTCTTTTGATGGATTAAGGGCTATGTTTACAACAACATAAGTTTACACTATTGCTGCCCTCAAGTATTCTGCAGACCTTCATGGGTCAGCTCCTGCAGAGGCTCATTCTTACTCAAGAGTACAATTACAGTAACCATTTCCATGGTTAGGAAAACACTCTGTTCTGAATAGAATATACTACATGATGCTGATATATATAATTTTGTTTAAACCCACACTTTTTATATTTGAGAACAACTTTTTTTTCCAATATCAGTACTTCAGTCCCTGATGGCTTACTATAGCTATAGATTAGGATTCCTCAAATATCATTAAAATATATCATATATATTTACTTTATTTTTAACTGAGATTGTTCTTGTGTGACACATAATACAGAGGCCTATTTTTTTAAGTGATGTGGAGTCTCATTTCATAGCTGCTGTCCTGCCTTTCTCTATTTTATTGTCTTGAAATCTTCATTGCAGCATTATCAGTGCTGCAAAGGCCACAGAATGAAGCTGTAAGCAAATTCTGATTCAGAGAACATATTTAGGAGTCACATCTCCACTGGCTTCAGTGTGCTGCTTTTGATTTTCTCTGGAATTAGCAACAGATTAATATGGACAATATCTTTGTAGCATTCATGATGTATTGAGATAAATGTTGAGCTCTTTCACGTGTTTATAAGGTCAAGTTTAACAATGTATATATTTGTTCCTGTTGGTGTTGCAAGCTGCAGTTTGAAGAATCCTCAGTCTTGGTGAGCAAAGTCCATAATAGGCAAAAATATTTGCTATTGATCACTGCCAACTCTCAGCTTGTTGGCCAAACTTACCCACAAGGAGAATTGCTTTTGCTTTACTCCACTGATAATACTGAGTTAGGTGGAGGAGGCTGTTCTAGCATCCCATGTGGGTGTACTGGCCACTCTGACAAACAGAGAATGGCCCAGTTTCCCAGCCCCTGGAATAAAAATGTGCCCTGGCTGGGGCTCTGTGCCTTCCATAACTACAGAGCAGCATGGGGATGTTGTCATCCCACAGCTCCCTCCAGGCCCAGTAGGGCAGAAAAGAGAGAAACAGCACCAGCTGCAGAGCACCTTTCTGCTGAAGGCCCTCCAGGAAGGTCTCTGTGCAGGGTGGTTCAGGAGCTTCCTTGCAATGTCACAGCTTTGTGTGTCCTGTCCTTTTAACTGGAGAAATTGGAGGAGTGAAAGTAAGCAGTGAGTTGGATTTTGGGCAGTGTTGACAGAAGGTGTTAGTGTCTTAGCATGTAAGATAACAAGGTACTGTGGAAATGTTATATTTGAGGATTATAACTGTGGAAGCAGCTTCAGGAATAGAAGAGAGGTTGGTTGTCCTGCACTCGATCAGGAGATTTTAGTCTGATGGTAAATGGAAAAGGAATAAATGGCATTTCAAAGATAAGAATATTCTCTTAGCTTTAAGGAGAGGTTTGAAAACCAGACTGTCTTCTGGGATTGCTCTCTTAATTAATGCATTTGCAGATACTAAATATTTGATGATCAGTCTGGGGCTCTCCAAAAAGCCTTTCATGTTCTTGAGAGGCAAGCCAAAAACTGATTGTGAGTCAGAGATACAGAGCCTGTTTGCTAGAGCCTGCTGAACACCATGTTCTTCCTTGGTACATTATATGTTCTCTGTGGAGTTTTTTTTTCATTTTCTCCAGAAAAAAAGTAACATTTGAATAAAAGTTTGTGTATTTAATTTTTTTTTTCTTTTTAACCAGTACATGGGCATTTGCGCTTGATGAATTTAATTTGAACTCATTTCAAATGATAATATTTTACTTGGTGAATTTGTATTGATGGAATTCTCATATATTTGATTTTTTTCAGTTTTTATTGGTATTATTTATTGTTTTCAAAAGTAATTTTCAATGACTTTTTGTAGTATTGGCTACTGTGGTCTTAAAACAGATCTAAGGACATTATTCCTTGCCTTTAAAAATTTGTTAGATTTACAAAAATAGATATATTTACATAAATATATTATAAAAATATAAGTATCTATCTAGAGAATCAGGAGTTGCCTGGAAATATTCAGATAAGTTTCGTTCATCCCATGTTCTGCAAACAGGACTTCTGAAAAGCAGCTGCATTGTGAAATGTTTCCTGGACCTTTATCTGCCAAATGTGTGGTCATTCATTTGACAGTTGTTGCCTGGAGGAAATAGTGGGAATATTATTAATGGGTTTCAGCATTTTATTATCTACATGGCAGGCTTGCTTCAGCATGAGAAAGCTGTCAATGGCCACACAATGCTGTGTTTGATGTGACACTGGAAAAGTTAGGTGGTTCCCACATGACAGCACTGGTTTCTGTTAGCACACCAGTGCTCACTTTTATGGTGCATTGAAAGAAGCCACTTGGGAGGCAGATTTTGGCTTTAGAGCAATGCCTGATAAAACCAGCTTGAAATATGGAAGGCAAAAGCTCCTAATTACATCATATACAGACAGAAACACACATGAAACTTTCCTGGTTAAACAAACATTCAGCTGTTATGATTTGCCAAACTCCAGTTAACTACTGATGCAAAAAGATACTGGAACAGTAAGGAAAATGCATCCCTGGGTGGCTTGTCTCTGATGTTTTCAACTCACCTCTGTAGGGCTCATTTTCTTGCTTTTCTTCAGAAGGGACACTAACTAAGGCAGCAGTAGTAGGTAGGACAATACTAACACTAGAATATTGGTTCCTGAAAATTTCCAAAACCTGGGTCTTTTCTATTCTTCATCTACTTATAAGTATTTCATAATTTTTTCAAGATTTGTTTGTCCAGCATCTTGGGAAAGGGGATGTGCACTTCTGCAAGGCATACTGGGAGCTAAGCTAAAATAAACCTTGCATTTCAAAGTTACTTTATACTACACAAACTGCTGAAAACAAATGTTGTCAATTGCAATCTCAACAAGTTTTGAGAGAATGGACCCACAAGTGAGTCAGCTAAAGTAGAAAATTAGTATGTCAGGATGAGAATTAAACTTACTCCAGTGTTTGAATGTGTGAAAAGAGTCATAAATCCAGATAAATGAGTACCTTACCAGCCTTTTTCTCTCTTGTTTTCATGTACCACATAATCAAACCATTTGGAATGGTACAGATCAGTTTTTGAGAGTAAAACTGAGGCTTAAACATCTTGCGAATTAAGTGTGCAATACAGAGTCTGAAGAGCCAGATTTTCATTCTGGATATTTTCAAGTCCACAGTCTTTGGGACATTTTATTTATAATATCTTGATTTCATGTCTTTATTTTTAAAAATGTCACATGGTCAAATTTTGAAGTAAATAGAATCTGTCCAAGAGTACATGGAGAATGATCTGGTGTCATCTGTATCAATGTACTGTATAAGTTTAATATTTACCCAATCTCCTAGTTGTTTCTCTTTGCCTAAATTGTATATCACTTCTGAACATGGCTCACAGAACCTATTGCAAAAAGCATTGACTAATATAAGGTAAAATTTGATGAAATCGGAAACAGCTGCAATACGGCCACCTTTGGATTTAAAATGCAATGTTTCTAATTTTATAGTAGAAAAGGGACAATACAAACAAGGAAGACAGATCAAACGTTTTTTCTGTTTGTGTTTGGTTGGGTTTTTTAATTCATTTGGGGTTTTTTTTGTTGTTTCATTTTGGGTTTTGTGTTTTAGGGTTTTGTTTTTGAGGTAAATGGAAAATTAGATTATGAGTGACTTGAGGAGAAAAGTCATATTATATATCCATAACAGAAGATGTCATTTGTTCCAAGAGTAACTTGCAATCCAGGGAAATAGTTGTGCATGTAATCACCTAATCTGGCAACACTGTAATAATTTAGGTTAGAAAGATCTTATCTTATAAAACTGTGGTTTTGTATGTCCTTGAACAGCCAGTGCAACTTCAGAGTGAGAGTTTATGTCTCTCATGGTAAACTTGAGCTGTGCTGCAGGTGTTTTAGTTTATCACTGAAAGGAAATGACTTTTTTTACACCTAATTTAAACTGAAGCTATTCACAGTTTAAAATGTTCAGTAACAGTGACCTCTGTAATGACTAACACATTGCAGGTGGTCCGATAGCAGGCCAGTGGTTAATGTTTGCGATCGAGAGAGACAGAATTAAATGTCCACCCCAGAGTTGTTTTCTTCCAATTTATAGAATGGACACAACAGCTGGCTCAAAAGGAAGCCACAATTAAAGGGCTTCTGAAAAGTTGCAATCAGTTCAGTTCCTGCAATGGGAGAGTTTTCCTGTTGGCATCTATTTAAAATTTGTCATTAAGTTTGAAAGCAGAACTCCAGGCAAATAATTGGAACCTAAATCTCTGTATTAGACTTCTGATACCTCAGTTCCAGTCCTGCAGTCCCTGCTCAGTCTTTCAGGCAAAACTCCTGTTTGTTCTGCAGTTACATGGTTGGGATCAATAAGTATTTTGTCTTGGAGGACATGAAGTGCTTTATCAGACCTAAGAACATTCAACTAAAGCTCTTAGCTTTCACGAAAAACTAACAGAGAAGGCAGTTCAGCTTTCCCATCACAACATGTAGAGCAAAACTGAGGAGCCTGGAGCCTTCATTTTAGCTTATTTTCACTTTGACAAAAGCTAAGTATCTTTACTGTGTAGCTGCTGTGCAGATTTTTCAAATAAGTATGGACTTGGGTGCATCTCAGCCAATCACAATCCAAATGGCACCTTGATTTAAAGTCTGATTTCTTTGTAATGCATAGTGAATTTTATTACTGCTTAAACAGCTGATCCTGAAACCCATCCATACAATTCAATTAGAGAGTGTAACATAGTTCTGGGAGCACAAAGTACTTGGTAAAAATGGGTGAGAAATTTAGGTCTTGTCAGAGGACAGGTTTTCTATTGAGAAACAGTTCTGCTGTTTCTGCTCTTTGCCTTGGAGTGACATGAGCTCATATACAAAGAAAGAACCTCTGAAAATAAAAGCAAATCTGCTTCACAGGAGATAATAGCCTCTGTATCTCAGAAATGTTTCTTCAGGAGGTATCTTCAGCAGGAATTTAAAGCAGCCATATTTCCTTAGAATTCAGGATAACTGACCACAACGGTTGAGAAGACATGATGTGCAAACAGAAGCTGTTCTGAAAAGTTTGTTTCAATGTGATATGTTAGATACTACATAAATCTTTTATGGAATGGCCAGTATTAGGAGTGATCAGCACTTTGTGAACTACTCCTTAAAGAAAAATAGTTATCTCAGCAACAGGGTGCCTGGATAGGAAGGACCCATTTCACTGCTTTGTCTACTATGCACAGATGAGAATCAAGGGCACTCTGCAGTGCTGTGTGAAATACATCAGCTGACATTGCTGCATGAATGAATGTAGACAAAAAAGCTACACAGTATAACCAGTAGAATTCTAATTGGGAAAGGGGTTGGAATCCAGATCATTTATGTGTAGAGTAATCAGTTTCTGTCAGACTGAAAAAAAAAAAACACACTAGAGAGTTTCAAAATATATTTAATTATTTCATTCCCACTGGGAATGACACATAATCTGGGTTTTAGCTTTCTCTTCAGGGAAGAGGGAAATTTGCATTCGAATGCTGTCAGGCAGAGGGTGGGACTGAACTGGTGTTTCCTGTCTCCTAGAAGAGTGTCATCCTCTGCTGCATCATCCTCTGCTTGATGCTACCCTGGATGTTCCCCTAGGTTTTATAACAGCTTTCTGAAAATGAAATATTTCTTCCATTCATAATGAATGAAGCACACCCTTTTCTCTGCAGTTATCTCACTTTGTGTAGTAAATTTTCAGTTCAGCCAAAACAGGCTCTTTTTACAGCTGTGTGACCAAATATTTTCATTCATACTTTTTTCTAATTCTCCCTCCTACATTTCAAAATCTAAAAAAAGCACTGACATGTATCATTAATTGGTTTTATCTATTATTTGAAGACAGACTCAAAACCTAATACAGTTATTGAAAAGACTTGCATTAATATCTGTCTTATATTCTTAACATGTTTTCATTGTCAGATCTTTAATTAATAATAATCAGTTTGACAAAGTATTTTTTATATCCATACTTGTTCAAAAATATTTATGTTGGTATGGTTTCTGACTAGGAGGTGTCATGGCCATCTCCTTTATATATGTAGCTTTATATATTTTATAAGTCAGTAGAATTGTTCGTACTTATAGTTCCTTTAAGGTTATGTAATATTTAAAGTATTAGAGATATACAAAATTATGGAGACAAAGATGTAGATTTCTTGTAAAAAACTCCATCATTATTATTTTTTATAAGCTATACCCTATATAGCACTCATATAAAGAATATATTTGGTGGATGTGTTACACAAATAACACACAAAATAAATATTTAGTCCTGACCCACTTACATTTATATCTTTGACACTAAAAATTTCCATTTGCTGTTAAAGCCTGTACATGTATTAGCAAGGCCCTTTATTGTCTTGAAATTAAATCTTTTGAAGTTTCTTCCTCTCTGAGACAAAAGAAAGCATATAGTTGACATCAAAGTGGAGACATACTGCTGGCTAGTAATTACGGTAGCTTAACGTTGCCCAGTCCCCACCCATTTACAAGCTTGCCTTTACTTTCCTCAGCACGTTGTTATTTTGATCAACACCTTTAGAAATAACTGGATAACCCAGTTACTTATAAAGTTTCTGCAAATTTGGTTGGAAAACAAAATAGTGGTTTAATAATTTATTCTTTATGTATAATTTTGGCTTTTTAAAACCTCCTTTAATTACTCTAAGTTGTAACTGTTAGCTGGGTGTTGCCAGATGTGAAACCAGACACAAGGGTGAGATTTTACAATTCAGTCACAGCTGCTTAAGACAAAATCTGGTTTAGGACACAAGAGATGGATTTAAAACCTAAATTTATGTTAAAAAATAATAGGGAATTGTATGCAGGATAGCTAAAGTTGGTGGGTTTTTTTTGCAAATGTATGAACTTCAAATGATTCAGTCCAATCTAAGTCTAAAAGAGGCTTCAGAATTCAGCAACTAATATTTGCTGTCACTCTTGTCCCCTCATCCACCAAAGCAAACATACAAATGCAGAGCACTGCTCTGTTTGAAGGTTAAAGCCTCAATGCTCTCTAATGTGTATGTTAGGAAGGTGAGCACTGGAACCAGGGCTGAAATTCCTCTTCATCTTGGAACAATTTTAAACTTCTCTAAGTACCAGGATGATGAACTCAAAAGAAGTTTATTTACCTTGGGAATTTGAGGTTTACAACTTAAGAAAGAATAACTTCAGAAATCCATGGGAGGTAGGGTAGTGCTGGGGGGGCAGAGTCCTCCCCATCCTTGCAAATTCTACTGCACTGGCCAAATTGTTGATGTGCTTAGCAGAGCATGTTAGGTAGCACAGAGCAGCTGAAATAACTCTGCATGTCTTCTGCATGGTGACCTTTGTACTGTGTGTGTGTGAGAGAGATGAAGAGGCAAAACATTTATATCAATATTTTAACAAGAGATGTGTGGGACTGGGAAAATCTATCCAGTGAGTGAGTCCTGTTTTTCTGTAACTGAAACTGAAACAAGAATAAGTGCATACTTTCATCATAAAGTCTGTTTGAATTGCAAAGCTATAACAGTTTCACTAGTTTAACCCAAGTCTCATGGGTACCATATTTGCCCTCATTGTATTCCATCTCATATTGAGGTGATGGGCGTGCAACAATTTGAAGAGAGATTTTCCTTCTGGGTCCCTAAACCCAACAGTGACTCACAACAAGAATAAGACAAAACAGCTATAACAAAATCCACAACGATTTAGCCACAACAAAAACCCTAGAATCTTCCACTTAGCATGATTCTTTATTTACAAAAATGGTAGCTAAAAAGGAAACTTTTCCTATTGTTTCTTCCAAGCTGCTCTTTTTCTTCCCCTCAGTTACTGCTTCAGAGCAGCAAGCAACTGCAGCAGCTAATTATAACCAGCAGTCTCTGTGTTCCCCCCCTGCTTACCAGGTCATGGCAACATTAATTTGGAGAGTGTTTTTTTCTAAACAGGAAAACATTTCTCCAACAAAGTCTGTAAATATTTTTCTCAGTAGTACTGGCAGGCAATATTTATCCTGGTACTGAGGTCATTCAGAGGAGATCAGATGTGATAATGCTGAGCTTTTAGCTGTCAGCAGGGCTTTCTGGCATTTCCATAGAGTTTTCAAACATATAAGCATAGAGAAGTCTGTTTTTCTTGTCGGGGCATGCTTCTAATTTCCATCACTATTAAGAGGTGTTGTACAGTCTTATCAGGGACATTACAGACCTCCCAAGTGTTCTAGGGCCACTTAAGTCTCTCATGTTTGAATTGATTGTGACAGATAACAAAGTACTGTAAATCTGTGATTTGATCAAGAGGTCCTGATTAACCTTGTAAATTTTCAAAATGAAACCAAAGTATTTCATGCTTATTTTCCAAACCTGGTGATGGAATTGCAGAGTAACATGGGCAATGAGTGTTTATCACTGTGGATAGCAATAACTGGTCTCTCTCTTCTTGTCCTGTCTCTTCAGCTTGTTTTATCTCTTCTCAGATTTTCATAATTTATTTTCAGTTCAGCCTTTTTATTATTTTCCTTTCATTAATTTTCTGTATGGGCCTTCTTGACACTAACAATAGTTATTCTGAAGTGCTGTGTGTTATTTATGAAAGTCAAGTAGCCAATAGAATATAAAGGTCTTCCAAAGCATTTATAAACTCATCTGACAATTATTACTTACACAATGGTTATCAGGGTGTCATCCATTCTATTTATTTACTGGCCTACCCGTTATTGTCATAATGTTGATTTAAAAAATCAGAAACACCCTTATTTCGGATTTCTTAAGAAGTAAGGAATTACCACAGTAGTGCAAACGTAAATGTTCTGCTACCTTGATTAAGAAACGTAGAATGAGTTCTAAAGAAGAATCCTTTGGACTTCCCAATTGACTGTTGAGAGAGAGCCATATTTCTACCCTGGCTGCCACACAGAAATATTAGCACTTCTTTTATTAAATGACACTGTTAGTACACATGTAAAATTTGCCCCTCCCTGGTAGGGTTCTAGGCTTCAAGACTGACCAACCACATCTCAGGTTCACCATGAGAAATCAGGCTATTGATGAGATAAAGAAGATTATCTGACTTTATAACAAATTTGTCAGAATTAGATTTTCATGTAGAAAAGCATTTAGACTTTTTAATTCAAGTCTCTGTGGCTCTTTGTCTTTATCAGACTCTTTAAGTCAGTTTTTTTTAAAGGGGTCTCTCTTCCAAACCACTGCACATTACTGTAGAACTATAAATCTGCTCTGGCTGCTGGGTGTAAATAAGAGGGAACAGGACTTTGGCAATGGTCAATGACTTTGCCTTCCAACACACTTGAAGATACTGCACTTTTTTTTTTCAAATAGAGTTATGAAATTGGACTTTTGATAATAATATAGCACTTTATAATGGCTTAATCTCTTGAAAATAAGTCTATTGCTGATTTTGAATGTGTCAGTACAAAACTCTGTTCTCAAGCTTCATATGAAAAGTCCACTGACACTGAAGATACTCTTTGTTACTCAGAACCCTAATTCACTGTGTGTATTAGGATGTCAAATTCCTCTCACATGACTGCCTCAAAAGAGCAGACTGATTAAGTGGGAAGTCATTGTTGAGCAGAAACAAGTTTTTGTGATGCAATATGAGCACTTGTTATTTCTAACCAAAATCCCAGTATTTTCTTTTTGTTCCCACTTAGAATAGTAACTTGTTATGCAGAGTCCACTGCTAATTAAAAATATTAGTGCTGTTAGCACTGACAGCTACCTAAGTAATTTGCCTCAGTAACAATTCATCCAAACCAGAAGCAAGAAGAGGGAAGAATTTTTAAATTAATTGCCTAAGATTATGCATGTCAATGTTATGATGAATAGGTGGTACTGAATTCCATGAAATAATTTAGTACATAAGAGTCTATTAGCTAGCTGGAAACCATGACCCCATTTAATAGTTATGGACCAGCACAGCATCTAATCTATATTATTTGATTTGTATACCCTTTATGGTCTAACCAGATCCCATAATGTCAAAAATCATACCTATCACATTGAACTATTACACATTAAGAATACAGGATTGGAAAAATCACATATGTTTGTCTCAGGAGTGAGCTCTGTTAGTATATTTACACCACAGTAAAAGAGATTCTGCTCTTTCATTGCATTACAAAAAAAATCAAGAACCCATATCCAAGTGCTTTTAAAATGAAATGGAGCATGGGATAATAATTTTAAACTACTTTAGGTGGCTTTTCCCTACAGTCTTCAAAAAACCCAAAACATTAATCATCATTTATTTATATTTTTAGGAATCAAATGCCAATAGATGGCTTCTATAATTCTGTGCATGTATGTTTGCCAATAAAATTTAGACGAACAGATCTTTTTAAACTGTACCATGCCTCTAAATCACACAGCAACTATGGTTACCTGTGATGGAAGGAGAAAAGTATTGATTCTATGTAAAAATATTTTGGAAAAAAGAAACACGTGCCTGAACTTACTCTAATTTGCTTATTCAAAAAAAAAAAAAAAAAAAAAAAAANAAAACCCAAAAAAAAGCCAGTGGTTTTCACAACAGAGTAAGATGTGAATGCATGACAAAGTTACAGAAGTTAATCACAGAGCTTTAATTTAGCAAAGCATAGCTTAAAACTATTATAGTCATGTATGATATTTTTAACATCTCATGCTTTATTCCAGAACCTCAGGCTTATTAAGGTCTATTTGTGTTTGGACAAAAATACACACATGAATGAAGGAGAGATGAATATGAAAACTGATCTAGAAGTGAATGAATACAATCATTAATAACTTTAACTACCTGTATGCAAAATAACGATCTCTAAAGACACCATCATCAAATATTCCCAAATGAAATATGCATTTGAGGTTATGCCTGCAATTTCTAGGCAATGTGTGTTCTTTTTCTGATAGGTTGTATGAAACTTGCAGGGGAGGATGTTCCACTCCCCATCTACTGTTTGGAAGGGACACATCCCCAGAGCAAGCTGCACTCTCCATCCAGGGGTCCCTTCCTGCTCTCTCAGGGAAACAGGCAGAATGTTGGACCAGCCTTGGAGTCCCCTTCCAGCATCCTTTGCATGCAGAGCTGTGGTAACTTTTGTTCAGGATTCAATTCCAACGTACAGGGCCTGCATTTGCACTTATTTCACAATTTTTTGTCATGTTGTAAAACTTCATACCCTTCTGTTGTTGTGGTGATTTACAGCACAGCTGCCTGTCAGACAGGTTTGGAACACACAGATGGAGGCAGGCGTGTGTACAGGTGCAGGGAGAGGCACAGAGAGTTGCTGCTCTTTGGTGTTCCAGAGCATACCCACACATGTAAGGACTGGACAAGTGTAGTGAGTGGGTTTGCACTTACCAATAGCTAACCTGAGATCCCTAACACAAAGTAATCCTTCCCAAGAATTCTGCAAGTGATCAAGAATGCAGTGTTCTGAAAATATCACCAAAGTCTAATCACTTAGTCCCAAGTTTAATGAAGTCTGTAGGTCCAAACTTGCCATTAATTTAAATGGGAAATCAATGGGAAGTTCGGAGCCTAAATGCTTTGTTGAATCAAGGCCTCCAGGCTCAATTGAGATTCCCATAGTGATCACTATAAAGAATTCTATTAAAGCTCTGGATTGTGTTAATCACTTCCATATCTGTCTGGTGGTACCTACCTGGTTCATTTACAACATTTATTTTATGTGTTTTTAAAGGGACTGAAAGTGATACTTTCAAGGCATCTAAGGTACAGTTAGACACACAATTTTGAGTGGGATCTAAAATATTTTCCAAAATCTTTCCAGTGCCTACTTGCATTTCCAAGTACATGTCTACAACAAAAACCAGCACTAGTGATTGAAATACCCAAATCCTACTTTATACTTTCTCTCCACTTCAAAACCATTTTTTGGAATTTCTATCTTAAATACAACCAAAAATTTGAAGAGTTATTGCAATAATTTTTCCTACCGCTCTGTCTGGTATCAGCCAAAGGCATTTGGATAATTGGCCTAGTCTGTGAATGTTTCCAATAGGATATTTTAAAGATGATCAGGAATTCAGGAAAAAATTGCTTGTTTCAAAGTTTTTCGCTAGCAAATCTAATCAATATATGAAGATGAATAATTATTTCTAAATAATATATCCTGGTTTGCTACTTTAATCCTACTAAGTAATTATTCAGTTTTATCTTACAGTATTCCCCAGCTCATACTAACTGGCTTCACTTAAATAATTCACTAAGGGGCCAAAGCTTGATTGCACTGAAGTCAATGGCAAAAATCCCATTTTCTCCAGTGACAACAGCATTTAACCCTGAGGAACTGACCTTAAGGTTAATTAAATGTTTGAGAAAACCTGAGGTGATTTATAGTTTCATGCTGAAAGCAAGAAAAATTCACAGTTTTGTTAGGTTTTGATGTAAAACAAGATAAAACCTAGACCTCTCAAGCTGAGTTTCACTTTCAGTTTTTATTTTCTTTTACAATCTGAAACTCAGAGAAACTCAGGTTGACTGAAATGTTCTGTGTGGATTCTTTTTTTTTGTAATTCTTCAAGAAGCTGTACCCAGAAACTTTTGTACACCTTTGCTTCTATGATCTCCTTCATACATCCTACTAATAATGAATCTCTTTATTAGAGGTTTGTTTTCATGGTATTTTTTTACTGGAACTCTTGCAAGCAGTGCTGGGCAGATTTCTTCAATGTGCATATAAACAGTTATGAGAGAAGTAAAAAAGAAAGCCTTCTGTATACACATTTCATGGAATAGACAGCATTAGTTAAGGAATGTTATATACTTGATTTGATTAATGAGTTTTGGGGAGATTATTTCTCAGCTTGATTCATGTGCTTAAGGACCGTAAAGTAATTTAGAATCTAATTGCAATGTTTTCCAGAATTTTATGTTGCTTACATTATCCTCACGGAATACAGAAATTCCAATCCCTCTTCTGCATAATTCTTTGATATACAGTAGCATAATTCATTTTCCTAGAAGGTAGCCAGATTACACATGCAAGTATGTTATTCATTTGAGGATATTAAACTTTGGTCTGGATATGTTGATAAAAATACCCAATATCAGTATGTTAATACACAGATTTTTCAAGGCTCACTGTACAGTTCTGCTATTTAATAAAGGCAGAGAAAGCTTTTTCCAATCTAAATGCATGTAGAATATTAGAATTTGTACATAAAAATAATGGTAATTTTTCCTTTTCATTTCCTCAGCTAGTATCTGTTCTGATAGAAGTTGACTATGTGTCTGAGTGTGGAAAAAGCACTGCTATATGCAGACTCTGTAGATGGGAAGGAGAATTAAGGGAGGTGTTTATCAGCAGCCATACAAAGAACCCAAAACCACTGAAATCATCAGAACCTGTGACAGCAAAGAGATCAAGCTGAAAGGAAGCTGTCATGTAGAATTGAAAGTGGACAGAGTTCAAGGCTTGATAACTCCATGAATTCCATGAAGGGACTCTTTCATTAACAAAAAGAAGCAGAAGGAATCTAAACCAGCTCAGAGTTGCATGACTCAGCTGCTCTGACAGTAAGATGATCTTTGTCCTGAGAGCAAAATGCTGAGAGTAGGGAAAAGTGTTCAAGTGTCCAAGAGCTGCTTAAACATCTCTGTTCTCTGAAGCTCTGAGTTGCTTGCCCATGCTCTAACACCACTGCTGACTTCTTCATATTTCATAAAGGGGTCTGGATTTTTTATGTCCCTGACCAGGAGCTGGCAGAATGAATTTGTAACCACAGACCCCAAAATGGATAGAAAGAGTATTTTAACAATGAGTTAGATACCCACAGGAGAAAAGGTAATGAGCCTTCATCTTTTAGAGCATTACCTCTTGTTTCTGTGTATCTACATGTGTCCAGTGTTTTATATGTTACCTTTTTCCTGCTGCAGATGTTCTGTGCTTTCAGTTTGCCTTGAATTTCTGACTTTTAATAGGAAAAAAAAATGCATTTTTAGGGGAAATTTCTGAAACCTAGACATATAGAGAGAAGTTTTCTACCCTTAGTGTCCTGGATCATGTAGAATTGAGACCAAGGTAATTAGAGAAAACTTGCTTTTTGTAGAGACTGTGGCTTTTTCGAGTGTATGTCCACTATTTCAACGTGAAGTGGGTTAAAGTCACAACATGTAAAAGAGTCTGTCAGTGTCATGAGTTTCTCTTCTCTCATTCTTACTTGGGGCTGACAGGGGATGTTTTTTGCCTGCTGCAGCTTCCACGTCGGATGTCATCAACTCTAACCACTCTTTAGTTTCCTGGATTTTTTTGGGTCTGTCAGTGTGCAGCATCCAAAGTCTTGGTTTTCATGCTTGTGGTGTCATGTATGTGTTAGGCGTGCCAGAATAGGTGAAGAGGAAGTTCTGAATGTTAAGAGTTGATCAATGGCCAATAATGTCCTTTGGAAAGGAAAGTACAGCTTGATAGGAGTGAAGTCTCAAAATTACCTCCTTCATTTACAATCTGTTGAAAGCAAACAATTCTTTGCGTTTTGAAAATGTCATCAGGGGATTGTTTTTCACTATTTTATTCTCTACTGTAAGCACAAGTGCTACAGAGGATCTAGAATTGGCTTTAAATTTTACCACACTGAAGACAAATCATTCGTGGTATTGCTGGATAGTATCTCTTGTATGATGTGGAAAAAAGGATGCCTCAATAAGATATAGCATACTGATCACACCATTTGTCATCACTAGAAATTACCACAAAACTAGGCAAAATGTAGAAGAGTAAGAATACTTTTGCTTAGATTCTTTATAATAGAAGTATCATTACCGAGCCTCTTGAAATTTACTCTCCCTGGAATTATCTAAATGCCCTGTACTTCTGTCTTCCTTTCCCTAGATATTTTCTCAGTTATTACGTAGCATTAAAACTTGGCTCACACACTGAAATCCACATATTTCAAAGAACTGGAAGTCTACCTATGCAGTATTAGATATTTGCAAGCTAGCAGTAAACATTTTGTATATATTTGGAGTTTAGGAAAAGAGGACTCCCTCAGGTTTCATCCAGTTACCATCCAATATTGAAGACTACATTTGATATACACACAGTATTAGTAGAGGTGTCTGAATACAGAACTGGGCAATGTATTTCACTTTATATTACACTCCTTTCCTCAGAAAAGTAAAGAAACATACTGAACCATCTTTGCATTTCTAAAAAGACATTGGGGAAATCATTATAAAGTTCCAGGTGTTCAGTGCTATTGACTGCACTGAATTAGGGAACAAACTTTTCAAGTTTGTTTCTTTTTACATTATGCAGATTCATAATTTAGTGTTTCTTAGATATGTTAAGCTGAATTACTATGAGAAAATGAATAGACACAGGAGTATTTTAAAAAGCATTCATTATTATGAGTCCCTAGACTGCGTTGTACCCACAGGTTCATATTATGCAGCATCTAAACCAAAATGAAACATTGTTGAGATTTTTGGTCTTGGATAATTTAGGGGCTATTTGTAAGTCTTGTTATGGGAACCTTTCTACTTGCTCTGAGTCAATTGCAAGATTAAGTTGTGGCAGTTCAACAGAAGAGTATGAAATACTCAATTCTTATGAGTCTCCAGAAGAATATTCCAGCTTGTGTTCATTTTTGGAGTACATACAAATTTCAGTATGTCAAGGGTTTTATGGTCCTGGAGATGGTCAGATCATAGCTGACCAGGCAGATAAATCTCTGGGTTGGTTGGTGAAAGCACTAAATCTGTGAAAACCTGCCTTTTGCTTTCCAGATTTTGGCCCTCAATACTGAATAGCAAGTTAAAAATCTGCCAACTTTGCTGGCAGATGGGGAACCCCTCCTCATTTGGAGGTAGCTCAATCAAGTGGATTTTTAACTGGTGCAGCACATCTTTATTTACAACTTGTAAAGTACGTTTTCTTCTTAAACTTTCCATGTGATACAGCTCTTTATATTATATTACACTTATAAAATCTCACCAAACCCTTATGAATTAAAAGATAATTAGTGGTTCAAAACACATAAGACATTAGGCCAGAAGTGTCAGAAATGTCATGAAAGATCATAAATCATAGTATACTTGCATTGATCCCTCATATAGTTAGTTTTTAAATCATCTCTTTAACACCTTGTAAATGTACAAACAACTATGAACCCAAGGGAAACTTTAATATGTTTTTTATACATATTTTAATTTCATCTCAAAGTACTGGCTGCATAAAAATTAAGTCAGACTCACAAAAACTCATTGATTTCCTCTGGATAAAACCCATCTGTCCAAACTAATTTAGAACCTTTTTGAAGCTGTAAAGTTAGTCATGCAACACTGAGGTCATTATGGACATCCTGTACTGTAGGAACTCTAGTGTAATTTTAAGAAGGTAATTTTGTTATATTTACTGTATTTAAATACAGTGCTACTTTTAAGGAACAAAAGCCTTACTGTGTAACTGTATTGAAAGTAAACCAGAAGCTGTGAAAAGTGAGATCTGTTCTTTTCCTTGTGATTAATGCACCTTTCTGCCAAAATTGAAACTTCTTAACTGAGCTCATTTAATACAAAGTAAACGAATTCTGCTCTTTGGATTTGATCCGCTGGCTAAGCTCTATAGATAAGGGTCTAACAGTGAATAGCTTTCATTCTAAACAAAGGATGTTTTGATAGAAAGGTCAGAGCTAAGGTCTTTTATATTGTGATAACAGGAAAGGGAAATGACATATTAATGGCAATTCATGCCATGGTGGTCTGCTGAACATGGTGGATCCAAAAGAATAAAAAAAGGCTGCAGTGCTATTTTTTAAGGACATCAGTTTTTAATTGGTCTTATTTTGAATGACAATTTCTTTCATTACAGTTGGAAAGACAGTGATGCCAAAATGTACAACACTACTACTACAGGGAAGATTGAAAAAAATTGTGTGTATTGATCTGGATTCTGCCCTCGAACATTTTGCTGCCAACCAGAATATTAAGCAGGCTTAGCCCTTGTGAGTCACACTTGTAACAAATGATGATCTGTAGCTAATTTTTATAATGCAATAGACTTTAATTACATGCTGAATCACTTGAATAGGGCAAATAAGTTTAAATTAAGAGGTTCACACTGTGGCTCAGGACACGTACATCATGTTGTGTGCTTTATGGGCAGTGTTAGGGATTTAGAGAGCAGGATTTTCACAGAAGAATAGAAAACACCGAGTTTTAAAACATTTCTGCACACTCTAAGAAATCTCTGAACTATCAGGCAGGACTGATTCTACCACAGAAATCTTTATTCTGAGATAAAATGCTGTGATTTGGCAAGGCAGCCACGTCAATGAAGACACCCAAAGCAGTTATTCCACTCCCCTTCCCACCCTCCCAGCCCCCTCCTCTTGGGGCAGGCTGTTTTATCTAGAGCCAGCTGATGTTATCTATAATGCCAGCAACTTTTTACATATCCACATTGAGTCCAACAATTTCATGACATAGGATGATAGTGTAGATTCCCATGTTACCTAATGGAGTCTGAATTGAACAGCATTTCTTTTATGCTTAGTAGGGTATCAGCACAGAGAACAGCAGGATCAAGTATTCAAGAAGCAGTGTAGGATGACAGCACAATAGTACATTTTTCCTGTTCATGTCTCACATCTCCAAAGAGAAAACTTCCCTTTGCTTTCTGCCCTGCCAGCTCCCTTGAGATGCACTCCCTAGCAGTCAGTCACTTTGCATGTCAGGCTGCAGCTGAACTGGAGATGTGATCCCCTGTTACCATAGCCGAGCACTGTAACTGCATTCTCCTTTTCTGAACTACCATGGCACAAATAATGTCATTATATTTGCTTGTAAAGGTCTGTCAAGCACTTCGATGACACCAGATAATTCTAAAGAGCATCACATAGGAAGGATACCAGAAACCAAACAACCCCCACCACACTCATGTCTCCTATTTAAACAACCTTCTACCCCCAGACAGAAAATCAGAACCAGTCTCTTTCCTTCAGACTGGGATATTGCATCCATCTCTCTGGATAATTGCTTTGAGTACACAAGCCCATGTCAGACATGCTTTGTCATGCCATGTCATCTGGAAGCAGCTCTGGGAAAGAGTGCTTTTACAAAAAATGAGGCACACAACAGATTTGAGTTCCAGCAGAGAAATACGGGAACTCTAAAATCGTTGCTTACTCAGTAGAGAAAGTGTGTGCCTCTAGATAACGTAGTGTAAAGGTAGTTACACACCCAGGGAGTACATGAGGTTGATGTAACCCAGCTACTGGGCAAGAAGCATTAGGAATTCAAGTAATTAATTCCTCCTTTCAGTACATCAGTGCATCCCTTTGTCCAGTGTCCGTTCCCTTGTCTTAGTGCAACCCAGCATGAGGGCTGTATGTTATTCCTGTGGGCAGTGAAAATATAGGACCTAGGACCAGTAACTTTTCCTGAACCTTGAAGAAATCCCAAATCAATCTCTAGTCATGATCAACCTCCTCTCCTCATCTCCTGTCCTCCCAGCTGATAATTCTCAGATGTCTCAAATTGTAGGCACTGCCATCCATTAACTCAATTTACCAGCGACCCCACCAAGAAAAGGAAATATCTGCTTAAAAATTGTATTCCCTGATATCATTCTACTGCTGTATTTCCTCCTATCTGCCCATAGCACATGGTGTCTCCCTGTCTTTTTTGCTGTATCCCACAGTGATGTGGAAAACCTATTTCAAATGGTTCTTGCTTGGGTAGCCAAACATTTACTTTACCAAAGTGTGGTACATGTTTGTCTTTTTACTTCATGACACTAACTTGTACCTGAAAAAAAAAGATATCAGCTAACATTTTGTTTCAGAGAAGGCTTTTAAATGAAGAAAAATCTGGATACTAGTGAAATATATGCAAGTGTATAAATGTGACATCACTTTAAAAATTTTTTAAGTTATAAAATAATAAACAGCTCTTTATGAGATAGTTAAATTTTGTTAGATTTTAATCTAGCCATGGAATGAAAACAGTTTCCCATTTTGTAGTGTGTTACCAAGTAGTAGTAACTTCTTTCAAAATCAAATTTCTTCCTTTTAATAGGCAGCTATTTAAGTACCGTGGAAACAAGGCAGTAGTGTTTTCTAAAATGTTTAGGAGTTCTCTGAATTTTTTCAGCTCTCATTACAAATACGTAATTTTGCTCCTGCATCTGAGCAATCATGCTACAAAAAATAAACCTGATATGATGGGGTTTTGCCAGTGACAAAGTTCATGAAAGTAAATGTAACTGCATTTATTTTCTATTTAGAAAAAAATTAATTAGGAGAACAGCATACTTGGGAAGCATGATTTGAGACATGACTTTACTGTGAAATAACTTCTTGAATGGCTGCCACAATTGCAAATTATTGTTCAGTTGTAGGTGACATCGAAGACAAGATTGCTGTGAAAGTCAGTGTGTATGTGCATGTAGTGCTGCCTTTATGTCACTGCTCTAGAACAGGGAATAGGCATCTTTGGAAACCACGCTGCTCTTGGCTGAGCTGCTAATTGTACAAGACTGATTTGGATCAATATGCTTAAATGATGGACAATTTGTTCTTCCAGGGTTCCCACTTCACTCTGTAAACTGGAGAAGAGTTCAAGCAGAGCTTAAGGGAGATGTAAGTAAAATTCTGTTACATACAAGAGTGAATTTAGTCCTCAGACCTGGCCCTGTCACTTAGAAGGTAGCATTGCAATCTTCACTCCTCAAATCACTTTGCAAGTACAAACTTGGATTTCCTTTAGCAATCTTTTCCACTAGCAAAGTCTCTACTCTTAATCTTTTATTAATATTAAAAGAAAAAAAAATCCAGTAGTAGCAGGGATAATGAAGGAGCAATGCGCTTGAAGCAAATGTGTCAAAAAATGACTTTTATTTTTTCTGAATAATGAAAACAAGGGTAAATTCATTTACCCCATCTTATTGGTTTTGCTGTCATAACACTCTGTAAAATTCTTGCCTTATGCTGTCCTATTCAGGGTTTGGTTCCATCTCTGAGGGGATAGCTCATCATATGAAAGGGGAACACATTGGAAAACTACAATTGTTCCCTATGTTCTCCAAAAAGTCTTGTCATGCAAGGCCCGCTTTAAAGACTGATCTATCACACTCTATGAAACATTTATATGGACTCTGTTTTCATGTCTCACAGTCCTAATGCTTCCCAAGATATAACTGTGATATAAGAAGGTACTACTGTCTCCATTATAGGGAGGGGAAATTAAAGTACAAAGTGCCTACGTGAATTGGCAAAATCACAAAAGAGGCCTATGGGGGAGCAGGAAATTGAATATCAGCCTTATAGCTGAACCAGTGTGTCAGCCTTCTCTTTGGAAAGAATAAATGGCCCTGGAACTACTGAATGGTTATTGAAATCAATATGCAAGAAATAAAAAGAAGATAGTAGTTTTTTCTATAATTTTGCGTCTGATATAATGTTTATATTTCAAACTTCAAAACTGATGTACTTTCAAAGGACAGAAATAGGCAGACCAAGCAGAACAAGTGAAATATTTTAATACTATAGAATTCTGAAGAAATCAATGTAAATCACAGTCAGATGCATATGTTTATGTAATTTGTGTGACTGTTTGTATATATAAACATACACACTTTCTATTTCAGAAGAGTTGTCCTCCTCTATCACTTCTGACTTAATTGTTAAAGACATTTCCTGTCAAGGCAAGACAAAAGCAAACTGCAGATTTTGAACAATGTCTTGCTGATAAAATATGCCTTCTTGTTCCACGTTAGTCAGTACATCAGGCATAACTTTATTTATTAGTGTTAATCACATAATTGATTTCTGTTTTTATTGATAGGATTCTCACAATTGGAAAGCCCACAGTTTGGAGAAACAGATTCAGTATCAACTATCTTCCCAGTTATAAACTACAAACGTGCCTGCTAATATTGCATGTTCTTCAGGATCTTAATTTAACAACCTTATTTTAGTACATCAAGGTTCTGAAATGCCAAGACTGAAGCAAAAATCAAGAGGCCAGAACACAGCATATTTCTGTATGATATTCAGTGCTAATTATTAGCTATGTCAAGGAGGTCTGGAGTTGTTATAATAGTGAAGCCATTAGCCTGACTGTTTATAACCTATTATTTAACTACAGCGTAGCATTAAAGAGTCAACTACTCACATTTGCTACTCAGGCAGAGACATTTATGACCAAACAGAAATTCTATACACTGTGGTTTTCCTGACATTTTGCTCAGCTATTCGCTACATATTGGAAACCATGATTACTAAATTGTTTGCTAAATCCAGTCTAAAGTTTAATGAATTAGAGAAATACATTTTACCAAGAATTATGTTTAACGGGGATGAGCCTATGTCCTAACAATAGTATTAATGCTAAGAAGGAAAGAGAATTTAGGAGTAGAGAACTTCCTACTGTGAAATGAAGTGACTAGAAAGAAAAGAAAAAAACCCATACTTTTCCTTACCCTGCTTTTACTTTTATGGCTCAAATCAGAAATAAAGATAGATAAAATCTTAATGTCTTTGCAATGAAAATGTTTTAAAACTTTACTAGGATTTCATCTTCCTTTCTTTCTGAGCCATTTATCCTCCAGTTCACTTCAGGCAATGATAGCGCTATAGTGATCTCCTATTGATGTGCAAAGAACTTTTTTCCAGAGTCACGTCACTCAATCCATCTATTTCTATGCTTCTTAGGAATTATTTACTAAAATATATTAATTTTAAGGCTCTTCAAAATAATAAGCCTCTTTCTGAATCAATTTATTCTGTTTTCATATACCTTAACTTTTCAGACATTAATTTATGTGAAAATTTTTTCATGTTGTGAGTTACTGCTGTAAATTGAGGATGAATTTTCCAACTAAGCAGAACATTTTTAGTGTTGCAAAATACCAGTAACTTTAGTGGCCACATTTATTTGATGTCAAGAAAAAGGAAGAGGATTACAAATTGGAATAATTAGTATTGGAAATTAATCTTCATGCTGTACTCTGATGGAAATGAATGGGTGAGTTTTTGAAAGAGACTTTTTAATCACCTCTTTTATAAATAGTGAGTCTCTTCATCTCCTCTGCTTAAAAACTTGATTATTTTTTTCTTTTCAGACATTTCCTTTCCTTTCAGACTTTGAACTGGTTCTTCTAATCCTAGCAATGGACAGTTTAAACACAAAAATAAAATCTTACATCTTTGGAAAAAAACTGGAAGGGAAAAGACAATTCCTTTTAAAAAACATGTGATACTCACTGAGACGAAAATTAGTGTGTGCAGTGGACATCACCCAGCCCAGTACCAGTGAATGAACCAGTTCTCCCTAAAGCAAAATTCATGACTTTCTAAAAACTCCTGCTAAGTGCTGCAATGAATTTTATCTTTGAATTAGGCTTCTAAGGTATACATAACAATTGTCTGAGCCTTAGAACTCAGTAAATAGTTCAGCTCCATGATGAGATACTTGAGGTAGAGGTTGGGAAGGATATCATAGACCCTTGAGAACATATCAAATTTAAATCAGGGACATTCAAAATAAGGAACAGCTCAGCTGTAGCTGTTTAGGTAGGCAGATATTCCATTCAGTTTTATTTTCCCTTAACAATGCACCATGTTGCTGATAATACCAGAAACTTGGCATTGTCATTGGTAAAACATTGATCTATACAGATTGAGAAATTAACAGAAGTGGTTTCATGTCTTTAACACAAAAATGAGGAAATATCAAAGCTTTTAGAAATATATATATATATTTTTTGCACTACACAGTATTCAATCTACAAATACTTTTATTTACAGGAATAATTACATCTGCCTGTGTGCTAGAAGAATAGTTACTTTTTTTCTTCAGTGCTATTCATCTCATTGCAATAAAACAGCACTTGCACCCCTACAGATCAACACTGATATTGTGTCACTGGTAATAGATGCTCCTTCTGAATCATATGGGCGATCAGTATAATCGAAAATCAATGATCTAAACTGAGGCTGGTTGTTCTATAATGTGGTTTATGTAATTTGATAATGCCAATCCTAATGGAGTTAAATATAATCCATCGAAATTTCAGGATGCAAGGGTCAATAGGGAGTGCAATGCTTCACTTCCCAGCAATTACCACTTATTACTGGGGCAGTGCTTTTGCTTTGCCGTTCTGCTTGCCTCAATAAATAATATTTGGAGACCCTGCAGCTGCAGTCAATAGAGTACAGTTTTATTGTCACAGCTTCATAGTCAGATCAATACCAACTCTTCTGAGACACGGGAGAGAACCACCACACACCAGTCTAATGAAACCATGTGTTTTTATGATTCTGAAATTATACATTTTTTTCATTGCTCATGCTTAATGTCACTGCTGCTTTTAATAGGCCCCTTTTGACTAAACTTTTATGTGCCCCTCACATGACATTTATGTGTACAAAGAAAGGGAATTTGTGTTCTTAAAATGAGTTATAGTGAACCAAAATTGCAAACATTTCCTGATTTTTTTGTGATGTCGATTTCAGTTACAACAGTTCCCTACATTGCTGTTGCAGAGTTTGAGAATAAACTAGAAAATAATAAAAGTGTCTAAGTGGACCTCATGCAGCCATTTAAAACCCATTGAAGCACAATGTAAACTTCACTCAGGAGTGTGATTCTGTGTTGGTTAGAAAACCTGATCATTTAAAAATATGTCCAAAAAATTAGCTGCATCTTTATGAAAATTTACATGTTACAGCTTTCTCTGAAAACACCAGACTCAGGTTGGCTATGCAATGCTAAAATCTCAAAAAGTTTTAAAGGAACAAGTGTTGTCAAAGGCACCTGGGCTCAATTCAGGAAGAACATTTAAGATGCAAGTTAAATTCTCTTGTGTAAACACCAGTAGTGATGTGAATAAGCATCAGGGAGTAGCTTTATTCCATGGAAGCAATTTTCTTTACAATTATTTTTCAACTAGTACTTGTATTTTTTACATCTCGTGCCCGTGATGATTTGTCATAGGATTATAGAAATAAGGTTGTCAGTCATTTCCATTGGGTAAACATAGACTTCATTCAATGAAGGCTTTGGAAACACCTAAAGCTCAATTTTTTGCTGCTGTGAAAAATCCCAGAAGATGTATAGACACTAAAAGTCTGTTCAATGATTTAATGTCAGGTAGAAAAGGTGAGGAAGGATTTCAACATTTCTTTAAAACAGAGACCCTCTTTCCAACACCTTCAGGAGGGAGTTTTTCTTTGCAGTAGCATAAATATTTATAACACTCACCACCACCTGCACAATCATCCCCATAAACTGATATGCTCTCATAACTGCTGGTAATGAAACAAGTTTTACGCTACAAGCCTTTGGCAATGTGTCTGTGCAGCACAGACTTTATCAAAACAAGGACACCAGCAAGCTCCAGCCACTGCTGTGGCACAGCCACTGCCTATTTTGAGGTGTTTTCTTTCCCAAACAGGCATCTCACATGCACATGTAAACATATACAAAACTAGAGGAAGCAGTGTTGCTGCCCTAGAAGCAGTCTTGGGATTCGGGTTTTGTTCCCACTTTTTGCCCACTGATTTATTATTAAAGCATTGGGAACTTTATCTGAAGTTGGCACTCGAAGAACAGAATACTGATACCTGATTATTTTATTTGCTTTGAGATTAATGAATGAAAAATGGCATGTATGATGTAAACACTCTGAATAACATTTATATCTGTATGAATCTAGGCTTTTAAATAACCAGTTTTGAATAGACAATGTGTAGTTACCTCATTTTACAATAACTATGATAGCTCTCTTTGGGACATTGAAGCTACCAAAGCAAAGATACTTAATTCCTTCAGCAACAATTTGGGCCAGTTTCCAACTCTTAATGAATCCAAAATAATTATGAATTTGAATAATAATGTCAAACCAGAAAAATTAAAATTCATAAATGTCTTAATTTCAAATCTCTCTAGAAGGTATAACTAGTTAAAACCATGCCCAAAATCCAAAATTTTGTTTATAATGTATGAGCAGACTTTGTGGATTTGATGGTCATCTTCCAAATTCATATAGTTTCAAAACTTTATAAAGGAATAAATAAGATAGAATTCCAGATCTGCAATAAAGTTTTGGCAGAACAGACATTCACCTCTATGTTCAACCGTNATATATAGATATAGGTATAAAAGGCAACTAGTTTTGCACACTGAGGACATAATCTGGATAAAGACCATACAGTAATAAAAGTTGATCTCACTGAAAACAATAGAAGTCTCTTCCACTGGTTACAGTGGATACTGGATAGGGTACTAAATGGGAAAATGAAGGCATTTATCCAATGAAGCACTTAAACATAAGAATAGTCTCACTTACGTCTCATTGAAAACCTCTTAGTTTTGATTTCAGCAGGATTATTTGCAGGGTGAGGAATGACTCCACATGAGCAGGGAGAACAGAGCAAGGCCTCTGGAGTCAGATCTTTGTGTCGAGGAATGCAGAGTCTGTGTCCACACCTTTAAACAGTCGCAGTGGTTCCTTGGCCTGGCTGAAGCACAGGGGATGAGGTTCTGCCAAGCCAAAGGATGGGGTGAGCCTCACACATCTCCAGTGCCTTCCCAGGAGGGGGCTGATCCCTGTGCAGTGCCATGCACGGGTGTGGCTGCCCCCAGCCTTCCCCCACCACCTTAGTTCTGCTGCAAAACCTGTTGGACCATTCAGACAGGTGCTTGTTCCATGCTGAAGAGCAACCAAGAAATTGAAACATGGGACTTCTCCCATGAGTAGACCTTCAGAACATCTTTGTAATGCTTCTCTGAGTGCATGATGGGGGAGTTTTGTATGATAGAACAAGCTGTATTTTAGCAAGATCACACATGATGGCAGAAGGGAGGATATAATTTAGTTACGAATTTGTAAAGCTGAACAAGAAAGTGCAGATTATTCCTACATAAAATAATTTATACTGTAAAATCTAAAATTAGGATATTGCTGTAAGTTTAAAGTCTTCATTCTTTTAAAGAAAAGTTATTCCTTAGTTATCAAAAGAAGTACATGTAGTATGTTTAGAGATTAAAGTTGTGCAGTATTTTCTCTTTAAATTGTCATATATAGGCACTGATAATTCAGTGAAAATGGGACAGCTAGAAAAGTTCTGCTTTGCCAGTCCTTGTAGCCTTTTGAAATGCCAAACTTACAGGTGGAACAAGCATACAATGAAGGGACTACATATTAATTGCTGAGAAGAGTCCAAGAGCAGAACAGATACATTTTAGTGTGATTTTTATGATGATTCACTTGACAGATGAGATGACTGTTGCATGTGGAAGTTGTACCAGTATTTTATCCAAACTGAAACATTTTTAGGTGGAGAAATGCTCGTATATTTTATGATTAAATGTTATTGAAAATGGCTGCATCTTGGGAAATGAATGGGATCTTATATTGTCACTAAACATATTGAAAGTCACTAAAGACTATAAGTTAACTCCTTATGGTTCTCATTTGAAATGTGTCAAAGCATCACTAGAACTAGATAATTCATTACAATTCAGTGCAGTTAAGCACCTCATAAAGTTAATATTCAACACTTGTATTTACAGCACTTTCACTTCAGTAGGTTTTTGGGCATGTTGTTTAAGCCAAACTGGTGTTGACGCAATTATTTCATTTTGCCTTGTGTCAGTGTGAGATAATAATATTTTTCTTTATTGAATGTTTTCCCAAAGTCAGACCATTTACTCATGTTACAGCACAACAGAACAACAACTGTAAACACTCCTCTTTATGAAAGAACCAGAACTTTCAGACCTTTTCCTTAGTCTACAAAGAAATAATATCTCTCTTTTGCTTTATAAAAAAGCACATGAGACCGAACCAGAATTTCTTTTTTTTTTTTCAGTTATTCAACTTCTCCTTTGCTATAGAAGGGATTTACAGATTTTCCATGCTTTTCATAACAAACACCAGAAAACAGGCTGCAGTTTTCATCTTATTTACCCATACAGTAGATAGAAGACAAGAAAATACAATAATGACAGTAGATGTATAAATTATTTGCTACTGTCTTACTTTTCTCCCCTAAAATGGAAATATTTTGACAATGAAGTGATATCCAGGTTGCCTAGATTTTGTCTTAGTGATTCCTACCACAATCCATTTCATCCTTTACCCTCTAAAAAAACCCCAAAACTTCCTTTCAAAAACATGCAATAGTTCTCATCCTCATATTGTCTTTTTATGATGTAAACATTGCAGAAAAAGAATATGTTAATGTTTATAAAATGCTAGCACAGGATTTAATTTGGATGAAAATAATTAACAACAGTGTTATTGCAGTAAACATTGTGTAAAAATATGTGTGGGAATGTTTGTAGCAAGAAGACGTCCTTTCTTTGGTACTTTTATTTCAAACTATTGTAGTTTTCAATTTTATCAATTGGCCTAAAAAAGATATTGTCCCTCCTTAAAAATACTATTATGAGAAAGGAATAATAATAATGATAATGAAGTATCTTTGAAATGCTTCTCCCTAGAATTGTGTAAAATTGGGATGCTTGAAAGGAAATAGAATTATGATATTTTCTATAGGCCATTGCAATTATTGCTTGAAGTCACAGACAATTACATATGATTTGAGGGTGTGCAGTTACACTAGTTCTGGAATTAATTCACACATTGGTTTTTTTATGTATACTTTGTGATTCTGTTCAGTGTCACAAAATATATTGAAAACTCTTAACACCTTTTAAAACTCGATTCACTTCTGATGCAATAACAGAGATTGGTCCAATAAAGTAGAATGAAAATCCATTTGTGAACCTTTTTGCTGAAGTATATTAAAAAAAAATCTCCTGTTATTTGAGCTTACCTTATAAAATGTTTACATGCCATTAAATAGTACTAACATCTCCTGTGTAAATTAAATGGGCTGTGATGTTCCCTATGTCCTAAAGAGCAGTAGTACTTGAGGCTATAAAAATACCTTCATGTAATAAATCAAATGCTCTGCTCCTAAAACTGGAATTATAAAAATAAAGGGACAAAATCCCTGCCTAATTAGCTTGTCTGTACAAGCATTGCTCTGCAAGCACTATAAACAAAAGTATGTTTAAACTACAGTAGTTCCTACCACTCAGCATTTAAGAGCTAGTACCTGGTGCAGGATGCAGATTTTACTTGTCAGAATAATTCTGATAAATACTTTCAGAGTGTGTGTATTAGTTTGTGAGAGATTTTTCCATCTATGTAAATAAGAGGTAGTGGGTAAGACGATTTCTAAGTATAGAAGTATGGCACAATGGTCTAAATTCAGAGGGGAGGCAGGGAGTCAAAGCACGTTGATCCTTTTAATACTAATTTAAAATATTTGCTTTTTTCCATTTACTGGTGTGTAAGTGAAAGGTGGCCTAACCTGGCATGAAGGCAGGTACATATGTTAGGCTGAACTAGAAATTTTTTCTTCTCCGTTTGCATGTGTCTTCATGCCATGACAGTTTCTTTCTTTGTTACATTCCACTGAACCTTTTGCAAATAAAGTTTGCCAGCATGAGACTTTGCCAAACCTTTCTGTTTTCTTTTAATTTTACTTTTGGAAGTATTTTTGGCTTCAGCTGTACAGAGAAGTGCTATCTTTAGATAAACCTATTCCACAAAGAATAAAATGTTATGTTGTAGTGGCTGAGGGAAGCTCACCTTGGCCATTTTATCAGCTAGAGCCACTTTTCTGTCTGCTACAAAATTGGGTGTTACTGAAATTTAGCTATGAGCTGAAAGAATTATTTCAGCAAGGAATAGCTGTTTATAGGGTGCTTTTTAAAAAATTTTATTTCACACTGAAACATAACTGGATATTAATTGAATCTATATGCAGTAGGTACAGTGAATATGACATGCTTTGTGGTTTAGGTCTCACCTAGACTGATCCTTAAACGAGTATTTATTGACTATATCCCCACAAATTGTATTATTTGATGTTACAACTGTTCCCGTGTGTCAATAGCTGGTATAACAAAGTGCTGGGAGGCTGCAGAATGCTCTCCATTTCCTCAAAGATGAGCACACCACTGCTCCAGACACAAAGCCAGCTTGTATTAGCATCCAAGAAAAATAAACTTGAGCATGTAATTCTTTAAAGATACAAAAAGATTAAAGAGGTTGAAAACAAATCTCCCCTCTGCCCACCAGGGCTTCGTAGAATATCTCCTTTTCTCTTGCTGCTTTCCCACCCAGCAGAATTAGTGCCCTTGGGGGTTGTAATGACCTGAGTGAGGATCCCCTGTGATCCACAGAAAGCTGATCCTTGTCTCTCCGTGCCCTGCCAGCCTGAGGAGCCCCTCCCTGTCTCTCAGCGCTGCTGTGCTGCTAGCCCTGCACGGGCACCTGTGTCCCCACACACCGCTGGCACCGGCCCCAGCTGCCCCAACCCTCCTTTACATGGACATCCCTCACAGGCCTCAAACGTGTTTGTCTTTCCACAGGACACACAGCAAATTACGGACAAACAGTGCTTTTGCCACCTGATCACACCAGGTGAAGGTGATATTGTTATCTCGACAGCCTTAGTGAGTCCGTTCTGTGGTCGCACCCATCAGGGCGCTTCTCGGCCACCTGGTTCCCTGAAGACTCCAAGGCCATGAGCGAGCCGTGTCTCAGCTGCTCCCCAGGTGCAGCAGGGGAGGAGCGGCAGCCCGAGCGGAGCCTGGAGCCGGCGGGGCAGAGCAGGGCAGCGCCGGTGGCTCTGCTGAGGACGGGACGGAGCTGAGCTGCTTTTCTGCTCGCTGAGGCCGCTGCTCTGAGCGGCTCCGAGACCCTCCTGGGGAGGTGCGTGTGGGCTCTCTGCTGGCATTGCCGCTGCTCTGCTGTGGCCTCTCTGCGCTCCGCGGCCGGCCGGGAGCTGCCTGCGCCCTGAGGCAGCCGAGCCGGCGGGACGGAGGGCAGGGCAGGAGGCTGTGGGAAGCCTTGAGAAGGTGGTGCTTTGTGCTTTTTGTGCTTTGCTCCTCTCGGGCAGCCTGCCCACCCGGGGGCAGCGGGCCAGGTCCCAGCAGACCTCATGGGGAGCACTGGGGACGCCCTGGACCCCTACCCGTGGAGTGGGTGTGAATTCAGTGAGGGAGCTCCATGGGAAGCAACACACGTGGAAGTCTGACAAGGACCAGGCGAAAACAGCTGGCGTGTTGCTGGTTTTCTTGTTTGCATTTTGTTGGGCACATAAACTTTGTGCGAGGTGTGCCCTGCTGTTTATGCCCAAGTCAAAAAGTGTGTGTTTTTAAAGAGAAAAGAAAAAGCGAGGTGCCTGTGTAAACAGCCTTCTGGGGTCTGTGCTGACAGGTTTTCACAAGCCAGTTACTAGTGCTTTTGTACTGCCAGCCCAGTTAGAAGTTCAAGTTGATTCTATAAAGCGCCTTCTTCATATTAGAGCTCAAGAACAGATAGATGTGCTTTGCAGTTTTAAATTGCTGTTTCTTTAAAGGATACTGTAAATGTACCTGAATAAATGAATTTATACCTAAAAAGTAATAATAGGGTAGCATGAAAAGTTTGAGGTCTCAATATCTTCTACATGTATAAAGTGCTAATTTTACCAGCAGCAAGTACTAATTTACTTGTAAGCAAGCTGTGTTTATCTGTGCACACTGGTGTTATTTGTCCAATAGTCTGCAGTGTGTGTACTCTGCTGCCCTAGCCCAGAGCTGCCTGTGAGCTGCAGGAGGGGCCACAGGGGTGTGCAGGCAGAGGCCAGGTAGGGGCAGGCAGGGAGAGGAGGAAAAGGCCAGGCCTTTTGGCAGCAGATCAAATCTGCGTGGATTGATTGTATCGGGACACTTTGACACATAATTTAATTGTATGTTTGTAAGTGAACAGGCAACTGCTGTACTTATGTTGTGAGTAGTGCTCTCAGTGTGGCAGAGCTTTGAATTCATTGGTATTTCCTAATAAATCTGAAAGGAATAATGTGCTTCTTTAAGATAATTAAGTTCCTTTTACCTTGGAAATCATTATCTGAGAAAATAGATGGAGTCTTAACTGTTGCAGTAACTTCAGAACTGCCTTCTTGGTGTCCTGCTTGGCCTGATGCATGTGTGTGTGACGGTAATTACAGTTGGTGAAAGGCATTGTTAAATTTTACAAGAGAAATGTATGTCTTGGATGACCTGAATAACAGAAACCAGAGGAATTAGCATGTAGAAAAGCATGGAAAAGTGAAGAGGCCTTTGATCATGAGAGAGGTAGAGATGAGGAAGAGGCTCTGTGTTATGAGCTGCAGCTGGGTATGTGAGAGCAGAGCGAGGTCTGTGGCAGCACACCTTCGCTGCTGCCTGTTGATAGGGTTCTCCTTGTATGCCTGAATACACAGTGGTGCTTGATAATTTTAATGACTTGTTACATGATGCTGAAAATGTGATTCTTGATTAACTTACGTGCCCCAGTGCTGAGTTGTAGTTACAGTCTTTCCTGTACATTTTCCATTGGAGCACAGCCGAGTATTTGGGTTGAATTATGGATGAAATGTTGCTAGCCAGTTCATTTCTAGTTCACTATAGGGAACCTGAGATGTCATCAAATGTGTATTTCTTAATAGGAAGCCACATATTATTTTCAGGCAAATTAAATTTTAATGTTACCAAAAAAACTTGACCTGTCCTTTATAGAAAGTTATACTACTGTATTGTTGGGTGGGTTGCGGGAGTGTGTATTGATGCGTGGGTCTCAATTATTTTAATTCCATGACTGTATCAGGAACAGGCATATGACTATAATAATGCAATTCTCTTTAACACAGTCTGTAAAAATGCATTGATTTTATAGCTCCCCAAACTGATTACATTAATATCTGTGCATAATTAGTTTACACATTACTAAATTACTGACAGATTAAAAGTGAAATAGTGCAGTTCATACACAGCCGCATAACTGCCAGAAAGGAAATTAATATGGATTCAAATGGTCCTTGGAGACCTGCACTGCAATAGCAGAAATCTATAAAGACTGCTTGCGTTAGGAAATTTCCATCACCAACATGTTTGTGGTTGATGCTTTTCTAAGTCTGTTAATATGGGTAAAATTTAGTACAGGAAATGATGTTTGAATGATGCTTTTACTGTTACCAGCTCAAGAATGTGTTTATTAAAAGTAAATTCCTGACTTAAATGGCAATTACATCGCATGTAAATATGAATTTTTAAATACCTTTTTAAGGGTTCCTCATTAAGTGGTAGTAGTATAAAGTAGCTGCTACTTAAGATGCATTTGCAAATTATATTGTTTTTAGAGACTATAAAAATTGAGAACTTGCTCTTGATTCTTCTCCCTTGGGCTAAACACATACTGGAGATAACCCTATATTAAAACTTGATCTGTTTGTACAACCTCAGACTCCTCCAGAAGATTTTCTGTCTTCAGTAGAATCTTGACATAAACTGTGCAGCTCAGTTTTATGCACAAATCAACAGTCTACAGGCTTCTACTTATTGGATACATCTTGATGAAGACTGGGTTACTTGGACGCCAGTTCAAGCTATCATTATGGAAAGAACTGTGAAAAGAATTGGTTATGTTTCTTCCTGATTCGTTGCAGCAGAAAGTGGTGTAAAGATTTTTTTTGCCTTTTCTTTGTATTTCATTTTCTCTTCAGCCTTGTTAGACCTGAAATATGACACTGGAAGGAAAAAAAAAAAAAAAAGGCAGCGAGAGACTGATGTAAGCACAACTTTTTGTTGTAGGCTTTGGTGAAGGCTGGGTGCAGCCTCAGTGGAAGGGTAGCATTTGTTGAACAGGATGGCAAGGGTGAGTTGTTTTGCAAAGAGCTGCAGCCAGATTTACTATCTACAACTGAATACAAAATGGAAATGCAGATGACTTTAGTCTCAGTTGTGTCTCTTGAGGCAAAATGCCCTCCAAGGTCAACCAGCATGATGTACACGAGGATCTGGTTTCTCGGAAGTCTCAGTATTTATAGCTTCTCTTGCCCTCAGCAGAAGCTGTGGAGGTTGGTGGCTGACAACTCTAAAGCCATATTACAAAAGCAGAGAAAGATTGCTGCTGCTGCTTTAGAAGAGTTTTGACAGTTTAGAAGAGTTTTGCCTTGTTCCTTCTTTAGTGCAGCATTCAGTTTACTGTTTCTTACTGAGCCTCAAAAAATTATATTTAAGTGTATATAGAAGACTTGGGAAGAGGGTACTAAATATGTCTCTTTTCTAGTGTTCCTGTAGTTTCTCAAGTGTGTTCATTTTTTCTTTTAGAGATCAATATTTTTGGTTCTTTTAGAAAAAAATGTATTTAAAATTAAACGTATAGACTCATAATAGGAGTTGGGTTGGAATGAGCCCTAAAGAACGCATAGTTCCAATCCCCTGCCATGGGCAAGGACACGTTCCACTACACCAGGTTTCTCAAAACCCTGTCCAACCTGGCCTTGAGCACTTACAGGGATATGGCAGCCACAGCTTGTCCGGGCAACCTGTGCCAGTGCCTCACCACCTCAGTATGAAGAAATTTTCCTTTTAGCTAATCTAATTTGAACTTTTTTCAGTTTGGAGCCATTATCCCTTGTGTCTCATCCTTATATGCCCTTGTGAAATATCCCTATCTCGTAAGTCAACTTCAGGTACTGGAAGATGCTCTAAAGTTTCTCTGGAGCCTTCTTTCCTCCAGTCTAAACAACTCCAACTCTCTCAGCCTGTCTTCGTGGGAGAGACCCTTCAGCTCTCTGATCATCTTCAGGGACAAAGTTCAAATGAGAGCTGTTTAGAGGTACCAAGGTTTCACTATGGATGTGTTGCTTGCTTTTGCTTGAATGGTAGCAAATGTGTGGCTTCGTTAAATAGGGATGATGTTTAGGTTCATGAATTTACACAGAGTTGCCTGAACATTGCATTCTTGGAGAAGATAGATTTCATGTTTAAGTTAATAACAATTTTCACATTGTGATCCATTTCCCTGAAGTAGTCATTGTGACTTGTTAGAACTGTATTTATGTTTATGTTTGCATGGTAAGTGTTTCAAATTCAGCAGTCTTTGCTGGAATTAATCACATGTACATGCCAATTTACTTTCTGGAGTTGGAATTAAGATGGATCTGCGTGAAACATGATGATTTTGTTTGTAAGTATTTTTTGGTAAACATTTCCATCAGTGAGATGCCACCTGGGAGGTCTGCCAGGTTCCTGCAGCTGGCAGACCTGTTGTGTGTTGCTGTGGCATTGCTGCACGTCTGGCTGAACCAGCAGGAAGAGCTTCACTTCTTGCCAGCTGCTGGTGCAAATACTGTCACACTGGGGTTATTGGCAAAGCAGTGGCCAAAATTTCCAGGAGGAAGCAAGGACTGCACGTGGGTCTAAGAGACCAAACTTTATAGGGCTTGGTTTTTAGTATGAGATATTAGGAAGCAGAATGAAGATGAACTGTATTTTTGTCTGCTTGTTGTCCTTAAAGAAATATTTTCAGAAGTAGAAACTTCTGTTTTCATGGATAGGAGACTTCTGCAAGGTAGAGCTGTTATTATTTGCTGTATTAACAAATACATATTATGCACCAGGATTATTGACACCAAGTCAGCCCTGTTTGAAGGATGTTTCAAGTGAAAAGATGCAATGTTACAACTGCTGTAACTTCCTTGTTTTAGGAAGATTTTTGAAACAGCTATAATGCTTGCACATTAGTATATATACTATTAATATAGTCTAGATATAGTTTTAATGATATTGTCAAGTAATATTTAATGCATAGGGTATTTAACATGACCAACTATCTTACTTAAAACTACTTTGTGGATTTTGAATGCTTTGTTTTGGCAATGAGTATACCTTGGTAGAGTTATTAAAAATTGAGTAATTCCTATTTTAAGATTAATGTCCAGTAAATCAGACTAAATGTTATCCCTAATTTACTTTCCAAAGTTCCTTTGACTTTTAGTGATATGAGTCTCCTGGAATTTTTTTTTTGCCAAAGAGAAGTTTTGTTTACATATAATGCATGTCTTCATAGTAAGTGTAGTGAAATAGGAGGCAAGATTACATTAGTACAGTTTTACTTCTTACCTTATCCATCTGTAACTCTATAGGTCTTGAAGTCGTATCTTTTCTACTAAGATGAAGCTACCTAAAAGCACCCCTCACCAAGAAAAAAACAACCAAACCCAACAAAAAACAGCTTTTCGCTTTTTATTTATTATGAGCTTTACACTGCTAATGCAGAGTTAAGATTGCTTAGAAGCTGGTCACAAAGACTGTTTCTGTTTAATGAGGTATGTGAGTGTTGGAAGAATTGTGAAATATTAGAATGCAGTTTCCATAGTTGTTACTTGGACGTTTTTACGGGAGTATTCTTTTTGCTTGCCTGTATCAAATGGATCTGTAATTAAGTAATTATTTTGTTTTAGAATTTCATTTGCTTCAGTCCATTCTGGTTTTCATATGCTCTCTTGTAAATCTCATATAAAGGTTGTTGTGTTCAGGTAGTTTGAGCATTATCGTTTTACCCGTTCTACTGGCTTCTTCACAAGTCTGACAACTTGGTGGGTTTTCTTTCCTTGGATTAACTTCAGGAAACCTAAGATCATGAAAGATGAGTTTCTTACAATAAGGGGGCAAATTAAATTGGCAGATGAGTGTTTGCTGCTAAAGTTGCAGAGCTTTCCTAGGTGATATGTGATTAATGTTGTCCTGAATGGCTCAGACTTTCAATTTTAGAAGTAGAATGATCTTGAAAAGTGTGCTGCCTGGCAATTGGATCATAGTGGCATAATCTTTCCCATAAGAGTTAATGCATTAGAGGGGGCCTGTATGTGTGGACTAAAGTGTGTCCAGTTGAAATATGTATCTGAACCTGTGGAGGATGAAGGTGCAGTAGCAAACTGCCAGGACTGTCCCACTTGACAAAGTGGAGGGCAGAGTGGCTTTTTAATGGCTGAATTTTCACTGCCTGGAGGTGCTGAATGCCTTCTAAAATAAAAATCCAGGGGTGTGGCTCAGTATTTTACAATATTCTGTCTAATAGTAATCCAGAACCCTGAAATCTGGATGGAGGTAACATTAAAATGTATCACTGTTTCATGAGAGCTGCCTTCATAAAATGTGTGAAAGCTTGATTCTTGTTAAATTATCACTGAATTCACATCTCTGAGGATGGAGGTCTTTTTACAGGACCATGAAGTGACAGAAGAAGGGGGAACAACTTCTGACTGCAAGAGAGTAGGTTTAGGTTAGATATTAGGAATGAATTGTTCCCTGTGAGGGTGGTGGGACCCTGGCACAGGGTGCCCAGAGCAGCTGTGGCTGCCCCATCCCTGGAAGGGTCCAAGGCCAGGTTGGATGGGGCTTGGAGCAACCTGGGACAGTGGAAGGTGTCCCTGCCCATGAAAGAGGGGTGAAACAAAATGATATTTAAGGTCCCTCCCAACACAAATCATTCTGTGATTCTACTTTTTCTTCCCTGCATAACTGTGTGTGTAAATTACTGGGCATTTTGGTATTTTTGGAGGCAACTTGTTTATTTTCTCTCTTGAAATTAACCATTAAATTAAAAATAAATTAAAAAAACCCACAAAGAACTCAGTGGAATGACCTAGTGCTAGGGACCCTTTCCTTAGGCAATGTTTTTTAACCTTTTTAAAGAAACTGGCTACATTTTTTTTCTTTCTCTCTATGATTTAAAGAGCAACTGTTTGGTATTTACTGGTCTCTTTTCCCTTTGGCTTGAAAAGAGTTACATCAGTGGTTTCACAGCTGCTTTGAAAGTTAATCTTTTAAGGCAAAGGAAGGAACAGGTCTAGAAAAAATGAATTAAATTGTGCTTTTTCTGTTTTTATTATTTCTGCTGTTATTTAAGAATGATGAGAAAGGTTTTCTGGCGCCTGTGAAATGTAGAATTTCCCTGCCTTACCAAGAGTAGTTAATCTTTTTTACATAATAGTTTTATCATTTGTTCATATGGGGCAAAGTGGTCTTCTAATCAGAGAATTAAGAAATAAAATGGAATGCCAGAATCAAAACTTGTTTTATGGATGACAATTTTAAAAATAATTTTTAGGTCCATTCAACATTTTCTGAAAGGGGTGAACATTGAATATCAGGAATTATGTTTGCAATTGTTTTCTTTAATTGTTTGAGAAAATTTTGAAAATGTATTTCACTTTTCTAGAAGTAATTACTGACTTACTCTTTGAATTTTTCAAAGAAAAAGGGGCAGGTGAAGATTGTAAAATATAAACCAAGAGTTAGCTGGTTGGCAAAGTTTCAACTTTAACAGGGATATTTAATAACTTGCTCTATGAATTAATTAGCATTATCTGTAAATATTTGCATAAATTCAAAAATAAATAAGCATTAGGGAAAATGTTCTGGTGTTGTACTGTCCCCTCTTCCTGCCCCAGTTCACTCTGAGGGACCTATTTCAAAATTTCTTCTCTTGAATTATGTGTAAGAGGAAGGGACCTGATCTTTTTCTTACAGAAAACAGTGGTTAAAAAATAGAGTGTGCTTCTGTTTAATCCAATATGGAAATTGCATAATCTGGTCTGTGTAAAACCATATTTATGGCTGTTTGGCAAATGGCTGAAGTTTGCAGCCTAAGTAACAAACTGGACAGACATAGCCCTCCATTAAGAGTTGCTTGTGTGAGCATATCAGATTTCCTGGAATGTAAACCACATAAAATATATATATATTTGATATGCTGTAAATCTCATTAAAGCACTGACATGAACCTAGGTACTTTTTGTATTTTCTTCTGCTTAGCAACATTTGTAGCTGTACTTTCAAATGTACGACTGCTTTCTGTGTATTTCTTCATGGTAAGGAGGAACTGAGAATACTTATTACACTTTTTTCTTTCAACAATGTACTTAAAAGCTGTTGTGCCATTCGGACCTCTCCTAATGATGCTGAATGCACATCAGTATACAATATGAGGATACAAATTGTAATTTTAGAGGCTCGAATTACATTTTGAATTCAAAGCACATCACAAAAATTATTTGAATGTTTTCAAAAGTCCTACAACTGCTCCACTTCTACTAAATCCCTGTTCCTCTGAAACCAAGAAAATGAATATTCAATATTTTTTTCCATTTGAGTCCCTTGGCATACTATTGATTCACTTTATTTTCCCAACAATTTCTGACAGATTTCCCAGTGTGGATTACTTATGTGCTTTGATATTCATTTTGTGACTGCCTTTGAAAAGCACATAAAATTAGAACTGCAGCAACTTGTTCACTGGAGCTACAAACCAGTGAGCACAGCCCTTGGAGTCATTGTGTGCAGTGCTACTGGAGTGTGCAATAGACTTCCAGCATCCATACTGAGTATTAACTGATGACAGAAGGTGTTGAAGATGTAGGAGTTAAAGAATTAATTGGCTTGTTACAATATTATTGAAAGAAATATAACATCTTAAAAAGCATGTTCCTTCGATGTTCCATCTCTATGTGGTATCTTTCACTTCTGTTTAGTCAGGACACTTTATGTACCCAAGGGTAGAGCTGGCCCTTGTCCATTGCTTCATGTTCCCTTTTTGATAAGGGATTGCTTTCATGTGGAAGTGGGTCTTCTGCTGGCTCACTCTTAGAAATGGAAATGTGCATATAAATTCTGAAAATTCTTGAAGATGGCCAGTTCTTGCCTTGATACCTGGGCTGGTGGTGAGGGAGAAGGTTGACCTCAGGAATAGGGTTTCCTTAAAAATGTGTGTCTTGAATTTTCTGCTGCTGAAGATTATTGGTTTTCTTATAATAATGGTCTGGGCTGGCTACGTGGTGTTTTCTGCTCTGGATTCAGATAAAATATTTTTTCACCAGGAGAACTCAAACTCGTGTTTATTTGCTCTAATCCTCCTCTTACCCAAGATTTCTGGAAGAGGATGGTGCAGTTAAACACCATGAACAGTCAAATTTTCTGCCCTTCAACAGCCACTAGTCAAATCCTGTACTGCCACAGTAAATGACAGCACTTGAAGTATATGTGATTTTTGTATTTTTTTTGCCTGCCTGGTTGACTTCATAAACCTTTAGCAATTTTCTTAATCTGAGATTAGCCTGGTATGAAGCATGACATTTTGCTTGATTGGATAAATGTGTGCAAGCAGTTGAGATAAAAATGAGATTTGATAACTGAGTATTTCTATGTGTACACTTTCTGAGTTATTTTGAAATTTTTTTTTTACAGATTTAGGAGCATTCATGAAAATACTGGGAAGATGCTCTGAAGGTGAAGAAAACTTCCTAAGAAGTTAGCAAAGCAGTAAGTCATGTCATTAATTTGTAGTGTTTTAATAGCTGAGGTGACCCAGGTCCACTCTTCTGGGGATACACATTATAGGAACACCATTTTAAATGTAAACCAAAATTTAATACCTGCAGCAATGTATTAGTTAAACAATCAAACAGAAAGAAGTTCTTCATACAACGAAAGCACAGTGTGAAGACAGTGTTTGTGTGTATATCAGGCCAGAATAATATTGAGCAGTTCTATTTGATTCTGATATTCAAAGTTTTTTAAGCTTTATTCTTACTGGGTTTTTGAGCTCAGATTTTTAAAAGCCTTTTTCTAGGTAGTTCCTTCAATTTTGGAACCTGGATAAAGTGAGGCCACTGAAACTTAGTAATTCTTTTTAGGCTTCTTTATGAAGGAGGATCCAAACTGGATTAATTCAAATTACTACCTTGGCAATACCTAAGCACCTAATGCTGATGTCATTACTGAGAATTCTACCATGAGTGGAACCTGTATCACAGTTATGCTTAGGTAAAGTTCAGATCCCAGGACATCATGATGATCATCTAGCTGTATTTTATATTTAGTATTTAAATTCATGATGAATTCTAAATCAAAAAGAGGAACAGTTTATCAGCAGACACTTAGCTTTTAATCTATAAAATACACTGTTGTTAAATTGAGAGAAGAGGATGATGTGTAGGAAATCAAGTAGGACTGATGTTTAATTTTGAAATTGAAATACCATTTCTTAAGAAAAATACTATATTGAATAATTCCATTTCTTCAGTTTGTGGACTAGATTATTAAATTAAGAGGTTGTTTTCTTGAAGTTTCCTGAAATCTTCACTTAACAGTTTCATAGGATTGAACTCATTGCTCTCTTTAGAGTAGTACTTTTTCTGCTTCATAATGAACATTTTCTGGCAAGACACGCTTAGAGGTCAGTTTAGTTTTCTGGACTAAAATGTCTTCTAGATGAACTGACAGGGACCAGTAGTAGCTACTGCTCTGAACTCTAAATTACTGAGGATGCATACAGAGTTCTGAGGATGCATGCAGAACTTCCAAGTTCATGGCTCACTCATGTTTTCCAGGTCGGTGACACAGAGAGGACTTCTTAGGGCAGTTCTGTTGACAGTGTGTGAGTGTCTCTGTGTGTCCACTGCTGAAAACTTTTTGTTTTGTCATTCCAGAGTAAATGTGGCAGAGAGCTGGAAATCTGAAAGATTTCTGTGAGTCCTGGGAGTATAAGCGATGGTTAGAAAAGAAACTTCTTATTCCCCTGAGAGGGAAAAGTATAATGTAACATCAGCCTTTATTAGAAACCAGGGAAGCCACAGGAGCTATCGACCTTGGGGCAAAACTCTACAGGAAAGGGTTTATTAGTTTTACTCCTTCAGAATCTGGTTGGTTTGATTTGGAAACACATTTCACTTACCTGAAGTAGAATTACTATTACTGTGGGAAAAGCACACAATCAGCACAGAAACTGACTGGCTAGATTAGAAAACTTGATATAAATAATGCTGTCAAATGTGCATGTTCTTGTGGATAAAGGCTGGGCAACATATTTTCATTCTTTCTCTCTCACACCTGTATGTGCACAACTGGTTTTAATCAAGCAAGCTCCAGTTTTGGAGAGTAAATTGCTCATTGATATTGTCAGAAAGTAGTTCACTGTCTCAAATCCTGTGCTAGTACCATTAGATTTTTTCTGAGAAAGTTTACCTAGCCCAACCTCCTGCTCTGAGCAAGAGTGACTTCCCAGTTAGACAGAGTTCCTAATGATTTATCTGTCTGAATTCGGTAAATCTCAGAAGCTGGAGATAACATAATCTCGTTAAGTGTCTGTTCTAATTATTAAAAACCAATTTCTCCTACGGCCTGCAAAACTTTCTGCTGAACTGCTACCTACTAAATTGGTCCTTAACCTGCATTACTGTATGAAACAGGTTCTTTTCTCTGTGAGGGTTCTGTTGTCCCATTTTTCTGGCTTGATGAGATCCCTTTGAATATAAGGTGCTTCCATCCACAAGCAATTTGGCATCATCTGCAAACTGGAGAATACCCAAGTTGCATTTCCGCTTGGTCATGTGAAAAACCACTAGGATCTATCATTTGGATATGTGGAAAATTAGTCTGATTTGATGTAAATATTGCATTAATCACTAGGATCTACTAAGTTCCTAGGGTGGGAAAAGCATCTCTTGCAAAGGAGCCTGCTAAAGACTAAAGAGTTTTTGTGGTTTGTTCATAGAGGTCTGTCAATATCTGTTTTCATGTAAAAATGATTTTGGGGAGATGGCATAAGCCTGCCTCTGAACCATCTCCTTTTGGCCATGATAGGGTGTAATTTTGTACTTGGTTCTGCAGTTTGGCACAGAAGGTATTTTGTATCTTCAAGGTTTCTCTATCTGCTGGCACATAAACTTGGAAGCTTTGAATCTGAATCAGACTCATTTGCTACCTCTAAAACATATGGCCTTTTATATTCCAAAAGACATCTTGTGGCTCAGTTTTTTCCCTAAAGGCTTCTTGTCCCTGGATTATGCATGTCCTTAACAAGAGGGAGGGTGTTCTTCTATGGACATTAAACAATATTCTCTAGGACTCGTGCTTTTGAGGTGAAGGTAGCAGCAACAGACTCCAAAATGATGTAGGGGTGTATTTGATCATGTTCTACTTCACCAGTTAAAGCCAGGGAGGGGATTTGGGTTTAAACAGGCCAGCCCTCAAAGAAGAGTTGAAATGTGTTCTTTCTAAATATGCTGTAGCATGTATGTATTCAGGAGAATTAATAAAAATTCAGCTCAGAGAAAAAAGGTATAAATTTGCTTTCTGTTTAAACTCTCATGTACTGCTTGGGTACTATGACTTAAATGTGTTCAGGAAAATGCAACAGCATAGATGTTACATCAAAAAAATCCCATTTTCCGTTGTTCTTTCCACTTGCTTTTTTTCTACTCAACAAATCCAAGAGAATTTGAAGATGTATTTTAGCCATCACTCAAAACTTCAGTCTTCTCCTTTCTTTTTCATATTTTCTTTTACATTTTAGCAAATTCCTTAAGATGTGTGCTATTTGCTAGTGTCCGTTGTTAAATGCTTGCAAGGAACTACCTTCTTCTTTCTTATGTTCTCATGCAGGTCAGATTTAAACACCCAATCATTAATTTAGCACAAGAGGTTTTTTTGGTTTTTTTTGAGTTAACTCACCCAACAGCACACTTATGTCTTCATAGGTGAATATACTCAATATTTGAGAACTATTAGTCCTAAAATTATTTCTGTGTGCTAATCTAATAAAAGAAAATATTCAAAACCATACTATTTTTTTCTGTGTTTCTATCAATGCATTTTTTTGGCCTGCTGTCAGAATTTTCTTTTAAGAAAATATTTTGAAAAGGCACCTGCTTAATATCATTAAAGGCACTAACTCAGATGGAACTGTTAAGTCTCTTATTTATATAAAATAGTGCTCTCAGAGCTCTGGCAGTAATGATCTTAAATTAGGTGAAAGCTTAAAATAGGCAAGAAATGACTGCTTTAAGATATCATTCCATCAAATGGCTAAACATTATAATACATTTATCCTAAAAATGTGATTAGAATGCCTAATAAGATGTTGTGGCTTATGCATGCTTATGATTGTTTGCATAGATTTTGGTAGGCTGCTAACATGCTTAAAAAAGTGGTCATATATAACATTTAAAGAACTGTGGCAGTGGTTATACAAAAAATCAATATACTACACTAGGATATTGAAAAAATAGGATTTTCTACTAGTTAGATGCACACCATTAAATAAGGCTCCCAGTACAACCCTTGTTACTTTGCTTGCGAGTTTTTTTTCAATCTGTAATATATTCTCACAGAAATTTGTGATAATTTGCTCCAGCTCCCTGCATATATTTATTTTCCACTTTGATGGATGTAATTTTATTTTTCAGTTTGAGGGTGTTTGGTTTTGTGAGTGTGTGGGGCTTGTGTCTGGGTGTGTTTTGTTTTGTTTATTTAGGTTTTTTAAGGAGATAGGAATGTAATGAATCCTGTGGCTTGATCCTTTCAGGATCCTTTTGTAGCAAATTTTACTGGGTCTGCAGCGTGCAATGGCAGCTCCTTCTGCAAACAGGAAAGGTGTCTGTGAACTCAAGGGCACAGAACAGAAATAACCAGGATAGCAGCAGAGATCACAGTATTAATAATATTGTAAAATACAGTAGTGATATGGTGCAAAGCACAGTTGAGGCTCTGTTGGGTGGAGACAGGTCTAGGGGAACGTGTCCCTGTCCACAGCAGGGAGCTGGAGCTGGATAACCAACCCAGAACATTCTGTGATGCTGTGTTCAAAGTGAAACAAGTCCATCCTAGCCCCGAAATTCTGTGACCAGTGCTGAGGGCTTTGGAAACTGCTGTTAGTGCTGTAACACCCACTGTGGTGGAACTATTTTTGGGCTTTGAATTCTAGATTTTCTTTTTCTACACCGTTTTATCAAATAACAGCACTGTGTATTGGCTCTGAGTTTTTAATGATTGTCCAATTCCTCATTTTTAATGATTGTCTTAATTTTCATGTGCTAAATTTGTACATTCTCAAAACTTTCAAAGCTGCAGGCACAATATATGTTATTACTTGAGGTTGTTCTTGCAAATTCTTTAATTGGTTGCAGAAGTTAGTATTTATAGTACTGTGTTAGTGGAAAAATTGCATGTCACTATTTTGAAACAACAAAGATCTGTTTGTGTTTATTTGCCATAGACATTTACATTTGTAGTTGTCCATAAGCAAGCAATGATTCACAATCATTCTAAATCAGGATGTAGCGGCTTCAAATATTCAGTAGTCCGTGGGTAATCATTTTTGTACAGTAATATCCTTGAAATGGAGTTTTGAATTTTTTTTGCCATCTCCAGTTTTAGCTTTAGTTCCCCATGGCCATGGGCAGTAGCTTGAAAATGTTTCAATTGGACAATTTTAATCTTTGATAAATGCCATGTTATGGATAAGTACTTCCACATTAGTGCAAAGCATATGTATCTCATTTCCATGCAATTAAATAATATTCAGTTCCTTAAAAGTGATACCTTGCTGAAGTTTTTTTTTTTTTCCTTTCATGGCATACGTATCAGTTCTCAGTGAAGCTGTAAAATAACTGGGATTTCTTACTGATTTACTCTGGATTGTATTTAATTAAAATGCAGTTTGTGACAGGACTTGTCTTGGCTGCAACAGATTTTTTTTTTTTAATTGCTCTGTTTGTTAGGGGCATTTGGCATGAATGAGGAAGAAATGTTTCCTGTCCCACAGAGACTATAAAACAAATGGCTAATCCAAATTCCCTTGAAATTTGTGAAAACGAATGTCTTTTCTGGTTAATTATTTATAAGACAGTTTTCATTTTTTTTCAGGTGTTGAGGTAATCTTTCAATTTTTTTTCAAAATTTTATGTTATGTTTAAAAGTGATTGAAAGTGAAGTTTGTACCTCTGCAACATCATGCCTTTATTAAACTCAGGAGAAAATCCAGCTCTGTACTGTTATCTGTGATCCTACAGGCTTCATCTGGGTTACTGGATTCTTGGCACATGGATATTTAATATATCTGCAAGATAGTAGGTGCGTAGGAGTGTTTACTTACAACTTTAATCCAGTGTGTTTTGCATAGTTTATAACATCTGTAAGAATACTAGGAATTAGCAAGAATTTAGTCATTTTGGTAGAACAAAATTCAAGTGTTTGTAAGTGTTTGCAGGGCTTGAAACATCTATAAATCTCTTGGTACTGATGGTTAATTATTCTGTAGTTTTGTGCTATAATAAACTTATTCCTTTACAAAGCTGTGAAGGAATTAAAAGTTGTGCTAGATGTTGATATGATAAAGATGGTGTCAGGAGTTCATCTTTAGGCTGTGCCTGGCAGGTAATATAGTGCAGCTGGAGAGACCACTTTGGATCCCTTTTTCTCAACGTTTTTCCTTATTGTTGTTGGGGTTTGTTTATTTGCTTCTTTGTTGTTGATTTTGTTTAACAACTATTTTCTTAAAACTAGTGCAAGAAACTTTCATGTGTCATCATACTGAAGAGATTACTTACTACTACAGTGACAAATAAAGTTATGCTTAGTGTGTAACATACTGGATCACTGAAAGATAGCAGCAGTTCTCTGATATAATTTGAAATAGAAACATATTGTGGGATCAACAGTGCCAAATAAAATTTTATAAACATATTCATAGGATAGAGAGTATTCTAAACTAAAGGCATTTTTTCTGTTTTAGGTTCTGGCATGTGGTACTGCTGCCAAAGAAATCTGATAGGCCTCTTCAAAACCATTTATCTATTACTTGGCCACTTTCATCTTTTCCTATATACACCAGTGCCAACCAAGATTATTTTTTGTCTCCATAACTTCTGTCCTGTGATATAGACACACAACGATGGGCTGTCCTTTGGATTTTCAGAGCTCAGGAGGCTCTTGTGCTGGCTGCAGGAGGAGGAGGGTGTGCTGGTTTCATTCCTAGTTTACTTGGGAAAGCAGACTGCTCTGAATTTACTTTTTAACCCCCAGTGTTGCAGTAGCTTAAATATAAAGTATGTTATATACTAATCACAGTTAATTGTAAATGTAACAAAGGCATTTGACTGTGAGTTGTTGGGGGGAAGAAAAAGAAGAATTCTTCTTGATTTTTGTCCTGAAGGTGTGAGCAAGCTTTTGCTGAAATTGGTAAGAGTCTGCTTCTTTGACCGGGCATTGAACTGAGCTCTGACCACACTCAGCTTGGACAGCTCAGAAATAGGATTTCCAAAGTAGCCTATCCTATTATTCTGAAATATGAGTTCTCCCAACACTGCTTACCTGTTTCTTGCTCGTATTGCCCAGAGTGCTGTGTCTGTTCCCAGGCAGGGCAGCTGTTTATCATCAAGCTGTCACAGAGTGGGCTGTGGCCAGGACCCCACAGTGGGTACCGAACGTGTGACATTTTTGGTGTGCACATGTACCAGCTACGGCCTCTATGCACCTCGTGAAACAGGCATCAAGTAAACAAATTAATTTACAGGGAGCAGTCAGAGGTGTGAGTAGAATCTGGGTTTCCCATCTATAGAATTCTGCCACCACAGTTTAAATGGTGTCACCAGGGAAGGACTGTCAGGCACAGCCCCATCACCTGCACTCTCGCACTGTGAGGGTGGTGCTTGCACAAACAGCTCTGCTAAGGCTGCACAGTTTGGTTTTAAGTTTTAAATCTATGGCCACTGCTCATAGGTAAACTACATTAAAAAAGCTGTCATTTCAGAGGCCTGGATGATCCCATGTTGGGGGGAAAAGTTTTTTTTTGTGTGTTGATGTAGCAAACAATTGCTGTTAAAGTGAGATTGGTAGTAGTTTCTTTTTAAGTACCAACAAAAGTTTAAAACAATAAATTTCAACAATAAACTGGCTCACCAGTCATTTTTCAGAAAGTCTTCCTAAGGCTGTTTTGTATTTCACAGTCTTGAAATGATAACATTCCAAATATCACTCTTCATCTGCTGGCATATCTGTAGCCTGAGCAAAATAAAAATACACTCTTCTTCAGTTGCATTTATACAATTTTTAATGTCTTTATTCATTGTAACCCAAAATAAAATAACTGTTCCTGTATTTAGCATTTATTAATTAAGCATTAATCTACGATAGAAGCTGTTCTGACATTCTTGCTTTAGAAAAAATTCTTCCTGCATTCAAAAACTGCCTAAATTCCCTCTCAAGAGACAAAGTATTTAGATTGAAGAAGAAAATAATGTCCATGAAATGGTTTAAATGAGCACTTCCCTGGACTGGGACAAAGGAAATTCAACAATCTTTTTTTTTTTTTTTTCTTTCAGAAATCTGCTCAGATTTCATCTCTGTATGATTTTCAGATGTCCTTTATGTACACATCCGACTCTTTGCCTGTGTCTCTCTCTTACTGTCTTTCGGTTTATGCCGTGGATCCGTGCAGAATTCTCCAAATCCCGTGGAACTGAGGTGAGTGGCATGGAATGTTTTTGGATTTCTGATCACCCGAGGAATCAGAGCCCATTGTTCAAACCAGCAGATGGTGCTGTGCAGCATCTTATGGCTCCTCGGATCAACTGGAGTCATTTTTGAACCAGAAAACTACTTAAAAGTTTCTAGTGCAATCCCTGAGCTGAAACAAATGTTTGTGGAATTAAGCAGTGATTTCCTTTAAGTCTGGGGGACTATTTTAGTGGGTATGTTTTCAGTCGTTAGATGTTAACATATGCCATATATTGTTTTGGTTTTTTCCTGATGGAATCAGGGGTACCCAAGCACAGTTAAACCAACTGTAACTGTTCATGTCACTTAGTAAAGGTTTGAATTTTCTGACAAAATAACTAATAAAACTTTAATATTAAGAGCTAAAATATTTTAGAAGAGAAAAATTCTGGAAACTGTAAGTAAAAACAGCAGCTAACATTTTATTTATGGAATACAGATGAGGGAAAGTTTGGGGTTTTTTTTTCTTTCAGCAATAAACCTTGCTGTGTGAATAGTACAAACCAGTTGAAATATTCAATAATATTCTGCATACTGAGGGTCTAAAAATGTACAGTAAGGTAATGCAACCTTGATCTATCTTGTAGATTGAAAACTACTTGTAACAAAATTATCTTGTATTTAGCTTCAAATTGCGGTGTAGCTGTGCATTGCTCTAAGACTCAGTTATTTAACAGAAGGGTTAAGTGGGAATTCTGGTGCAAGAATCAAATATGGAGCACTTGAATAGTAAATAAGATTGTTCCAAGGTTTCAATTTGTTGTATTAGTCAGTGACAAGTACAACATTTTTAATGCATGCCATAAGATTAGTCTACCCAAAGTAAACAAGCAGTAGTCTGTGTTCATCTCCAGCAATTGGTTCGGGTTATATGTATGCAGCTTTGTTTCTGATAATGGATTCAAGTTCAACATAAATAAAAACAGTGTACATTAAGGAGGACAAATATCTAATTGCCATAATCTGCATCTAGAATTTAATGGATGTAAACATGCTACCCAGAGAAGACAATACCTCAGAACAGAAAGTAGCTAACTGGATGGTTATTAGCAAAATATCTGCACTTCTTTTGTCTATTAAGCCTTTCCTCTTTAAAGATGGAAACTATAATTTTTGAAACACCTCTTAAAAATCATATCATTTGAACCTTTTAAATATGAGATGAAATTATATTATGTGGTTTATATACATTTTCTGGCACTGCAGTAAAATGCATACTTTGTAGGTTGAGAGATTGTTAGGCTGCTAAAAGTTTTGATATAATTTAAAATAGTTTTTTTACGCAGAACTCAATCTAAGCTCTGAAATTATATTGCTTTTTACTCAGCACTTTAAAGATTGAAGGAATATTTTTTTTCAGTATGCATGAACAAGATACAAACAGTATTTTAGGTCCTTTGGTTATAAATGATGTTTAAAAATGTACTTAGTTTGAAAAAGAATGCTGAGTATTTGCTTTCAAAATTCACAGTATAGCCCCAGCAGAACTGTGTTGCTGACGAGCACCCTGGTTATTGAAACTTGCATCTAACAGAATTCAAAACTGTTAATGCTGGGCTGAGAAGTTTGAGGTAAATATATTGGCTTAGAGAACTACTGGGAAAATGTGACTGGTTTGAGTAACACATATTGCTTTCCCAGGAGCCCGGGTTTGTTCTTTCTGACAACTGGGCAATACACTTAAGGAGCTGCATTCACCTGTTTGCTTACTGAAAAAAAAAAAAACCAAAACCACCCTCTTTAACAGGATTTTTTTCACTATTTTTTGAATGTTTGTTTATGCTGAAGTATATTTGGCTTTTGATAAACATCATTAAATATATTTCTACCTTCTAAAAATCTAGGAGTCTCAGATTTACATTGAATATATAAGACATTGAAACTAAATGCCTTGTACATTAAAAAAGATAAATGTGATAAGAAAAATGTAATACTGATAAATTACAACAGATGAGGCTGAATTTGAAAACACAGTTAACCGCTGTGGCAATATTTAGAATTAGCACCTTCATGTCAGGGCTTTAATTGTCTCTTACGAACCTGATTATTTTTTTAAAGAAAATCTATTATCTAAACAGACATTTCAGAATTTGAAGCCTCTTTGAAATTACTGTAAAATTGTGATATTTATCACAAGTTTTAACAGTTTCAAAACTTCTAAGAGAAAATGCACAACTATTTGTAGTTAAATTACTTTTGTCAACTATATTTTTGTATAATTTCTGTATAACTAATGATTTTAAGAAGTTAGCACTGGTTTTGCAGTATTATTGCTCTGGAATTAATGGGTGAAAATTTATAGTTAGGAGCTCAGAATCAGTATCACATCTTTGAGATTGTAGTAATATAGATCAAAATGTAGTAAAACAGATCAAAATGTATTTCTAGTATACTAATTTGGGCCTTCTATCACTGGATTATGAAAATATGCTTATTCCCCACACAAAATTAAAATTTTCCATAGGGAGTGTTAAATCTCATAAAGATTCCATTATATTTGCAAATAAGAGATGTATTTCTAGTGTTTTTTTCTAGGGGAAAGTAAGATATTTTTTCTTTATGTAAGACAAAGATTTTAGTATGATTTTTGAAACATAAAAATTTGAGGAATGTTTGCTTGTAAATGTAAATTATTAATTTTGTGATAGAGTGCAGTCTACTTTCCTCAGGTATTTCTGTTTAATATCCTGGAAATGAATATTGAAATGATTAAATTGCTTGTCCTTGAACTCGTTGCATTACTACACTTCATCTCACTTCATCATTTAATTTGTATGGTTTCCAAATCTACGTGATTATCATCTATTAGTACCCTTGGTGACAGAGGGCAGGACACTGTTGTATCAGAGTTAATAAAGCAGAAACACAAGCCTAATTACTATGGGAGGTAAGCCATGCTGGCAAGATTTACCTTTCACATAAGGCCTATATGTGGTTAATACTCACAAATAAAGATGGATAGATAGGCATCTATGTCTGTGTGTTTCTGTCTTATGTTGACATAATTCATTTTTGTATTACAGTTTTTGATATGTTCTCCTTTTTTTTCCTTCTCCTTTATATCCCTGAATATATTACTGTAATTGTTCTCAGATGCTTTATGTTCAATTCTGAAAACTTAGCTAGACATGGAAGCTTTCATCTGAGTTAAACAATTATGCAAATATAGTGTAGGTGCTCTCAGGCACTGCTTCTACCTCTGCAAATTTATATTAACAAGTGCATATTGTATATATTAATTTCAGATTTATTCAAAATGGTCTGTGCATAGCAAACTGAATACACTTGTCATGGTAGTATTAAATATAATGCATCCAGAATATTAAACATGATTTTGTATGGAATTTTAATTCAGGGGTCTGTATTAGTATATATTTGTATGCAAGTACGTGCATGCATGTATATGTAGAGAGATCAGTGCCAAAAAAACTTATTTTGCTGCCACTGTCTTATTATTCATCATGAAATATAGTTTTGGCCCAGAGTTCCTATAAATCAGAGTGATATTAAAGATGAAATTACTTAAATATACTTCAAATCTCTACAAGTAAACCACATATTTTAAAAATAGAGAAGTTTCACATTTGCAAATATAGGTGTATTTAATTTGCTTGCTATTATGTCAGTCTGGAAACTTTTGAGTCTTTTTCTGAGTGGTATTTATGATAATTTTGTTCCAAAGTGAGGCAGTCTTTATTCAATAAACACACACAAGTTATTGTGCTAGGAGACTGCAAAATGTTACAGTAGTTTATGTAAGACTTTATATAAAATGTTTTATTGATTGAGCCTGTGTCAATTTTAATTTAAGCTTTATGATTCAATCTGTGTCTATTTTTAATTTAAGTGGATTACATTCCGTAAAGATCCTTTTACTGTATTGACTTGGATGTACCATATTATTAGGTACTATGAGTTCAGCTTCTACAAATCTGTTAATACATAAAACCATAAGAAGCCTCTTATGTTCAAACCAGGTTAGAGTGAAGACATCAGATTAATATTTGATCATGTCGAAGTGCCCTTAATCAGATTTACTTATTTCTCAGAGTGTTTCTGCAATTATCATAATTGTTGTGCTAAATATGTTTGTCTTTATATCTGGCTTTGGGCATAATCTTCTCTCTTGAAACCCTCTCATTGTGGGACTTGGATTCCTGCACAAAACCCAATTAATATTAAGATGACAGTCCCTGATGAGTTCCCAAGGAGCCAGCAGCTGAGCAGACTCTGTAACGTTCTTAAGTACAGACTACTTGAATGATCAAGAGCATCTGAGGGAGACATACAATTCAATAATCCCTTTCTCAGGAAAGTCAAGAGTCCTGTGAGATAAGAGTGAAATCAAAGGAACACATCAGAAAGAAAATGACTGGTATAGTCTTGTAGTGTCTCTATTAAAATGCAAAAGTTATGGATTTTTTAGAGGTGATGGGAACCTTTTCTGTTTTATTGATTTCTTTTTATAGTTTGATGATTTCTCTAAGATTATCTTAAAAGCTTAAAGAAAAAAGAGACTTCATCAAAAGGTATTCTGTGTGACAGGCACATACATACTTTTTGTTTCCATTATATTAATTAATACAGCACATTTCAGTGGTTCTTAGTGTTGAGACTTAAACTTACACACTTTATGTGCGTGGTACATTTGTCACAGTTGTTTTTCCTGATGATGACCCACAAATTGATGAATAAGCCATGTGACTTACACTGTAAGGATTGTTCCTTGAAAATACAGATTTGCAGAAAAGAAATACTGTTTACTGGTTTTTGTATGCATCAAAATGTCAACAGCTGCTCTTTTCTGATACCCTCTTCTACGATCTAATATCAACAACTGAATTTACTCTCTGATGATAGTGGGCTAACCTATTGATTTGTAATCAGAAATTGGTTTCCTGTCACTTTAAAAGGGAAGCACTAAGGGGCAGTAAAAACAAGCCTGTCTGTTCTAGATGAAGCTCTGATTCAGGCTCCATGCTGTATGTTTTCTTATTTTAAAGAGTTCACTATTATTTTTTAAAGAAAATTCTGCAATTAATCAGGAAATGCCTATTACTTTTTAGCTGATGATATTGTACAGGGTTCACATGTTTGAATTGCTTTTGAAGTTCTTCTTATATCTGTAATCATATCCATAATTAAGATTTTATTTTTTTAATGATTGTATGGCTGAAGCTGATATTTCTAGAGGTAAAAAAACACAAACCAAACAAAACATCTCAATGCTGGTAAGTGTTCTTTCACTATAGATTTACATCATTAACGAAGTTTCATTATCTGAAACCTGTTAGACAGTAAGATAGTAAATGTTACGAAGTGATCAAAAATGCTCTTCTATATCTTTGTTAGTGTTCCTGCATTGTCCCCGAAGTTTGTCTTGTGTATTTCACTGAATAGATTTATTCAAGTAGTTACATAAAGATTTGTTTCAAAACCAGTAGGACTGTAATGGAATGCAGCACAGGCGCTTTCTAAATGCACATTTTTAAGTCTTACTCATCCTCTGGTTTTAGTTCCGTTTATTGTATATTATGGTAAACTTTGCAGCTGAGGACATTATCCTAAGAAAGTCTAATATTACATTAGAAGTATGACCTGCCAACATAAGCATTTTTGTTCATTTTCCCATGCCAAACTAGGCTCAATTGTGAAGGATGTGAAATAAAATGTGTCTTCTAGTTTTCCTCTGCCTAATTAATATTCAAAAGAATCAAGAGGAAAAAATGAGTACCCAAATCATACATATGTATATGCCTTTTAAGCTTTATAATAAAGGCAAAATAACCCCTTACTTGGTTAAAATCCAACTTAAGAGTCAACATACAAAGGTGACTGCTGTATAATATTAGACATATCTGTATTATGTGGGCACGTTACTGCTCCCCCAGAATCTCTCAATAGTAATTATTATGCCAAGCACCCTGTTGGCACAATTACACTAAAGCTCTAATTAGTAGCAGTAAGATTAGAACCCCTACATGTTAAATCTGTAGAAGCAAAGCTGAGTGAAGGATTTAAAACAGTTTCAAAACATTGTATTGTCTTTATTACAGTCTTTATATTTCAGTAAAGAAGGGTTTTCTATAAAATGCACTTAAAATAATCTGGTCCTGTCACTAAAAATAGGAAAGATAAGGTAATTGCAGTCAAACCTCAGTACTCTGCTTCTATCTAGGTGCTTTATATCTCAAGTGTCAAATCCCGTGAACTCTGGTGGAAGTTACATACTCCGAAGCTTTTCCTTAGATGAATTGATGGGGTTTGGATGGATAAAGGCTTTTCCTGCCGCCTTGAGTTCCTTCTTAGTGACTGCTGACTGTTCTGTGCTGGAACTGTCTGGCACGTGGCTGGTCTTATGTCACAACTTTATCGGCAGCTAAACATGATCCTTGTTAATTCACGCCTTTCTCAGTTTCACTCTTCACCGTTTTTTCTGTAAAGTAAGGAAAACACCAAGTTCACTGTCCAGCTGTAGTTTTACAGACAGCACACAAACACTGGGCACTGCCAGGCTGAATCTGCTCCCTTACAGGAGACGATCAGAAGCCAACGCAGACGAAACCAAGGGGTTGATCCCACTGTTTGAAAGGTTGTGCTCTTACCACCTGTCCAACACAAGGAGATTTTAGCAGATTTGAAGTGACTGATGATGCATCCTCATCTATATTTGGACTCTGATAAACCTCAGTTTAAAATATCTGTTTCTGTATAACTCTGGATATACTGTAAGATTTTTTTCCCCGATGTTGACTACAGTATATTCAAGTAATGCATCAGTTGACTCTTAGAGTAGGTAGTGACTTATGCCTAAAGCATTCTGATTCTGTTTCTTACTGTACTTTGTGCTTGAGGGGGAGGAAGCCTGTATTTTCTGGATTCTCTCTTTTAGGAACAATTTCTTTAGCTGTGCTGAATTGTTATAATGACTCCCCTCATCAATTTATTTATTCTTATTTATAGCATATGCCAATTTCTCCCTGAGAAAATGATTGTATGATTGCTTTGTCTTAATGTTTATTGATGGCATAGTGCCACTACCATTAATGAAGAAAGCTAGATGCAAGGCTAGCTGAACCTGGTGAATATATTCCCACTGGCTCCAGTAAGATTTGAATTATGCCTAGAGAAGAAACAGACTTTATTGAGCTCTCCTCAAGCTTCTCCTAAGGGGAGGAGGACCTCAGTGCCATGAGATTTGTGCTTTTGCTTGGTTACTTTAAGAGGTAGAGTTATGAGCAAAACAGGCAGGCAGGGACGCAGGAATTAATTTTATGAGGGATTTTGCACTTCACCCCTTCATGTTTTAGGTTACTGAATACTATTGTACGTCTCACTAACTTGGTCTGACAAAATAAGCGCAAGACAATATTGGGAGCTAAGGGGTTGCCTACATTTAAATGTTTCTTCTACTGTGTTTTTCCCCAGTACAAGAGGGAGTCTAACATGACAGTACTACTGTGTTTTGTCAGCCCAAGAAGAGACATTAAGGTATTTTTCTGTATAGCTTCAGGCTGGTTCAGTGATTTGTGCTGCTGCAAAGAGAAGCACAGAGTACAGTCTCCATTACATTGCACTAACTCTACTCAGACAGCCTCGTATAATCAATCTAGTTAAATAACTTTCTTTGTAAATGCCTGGATGTTGAGGGCACAGGTGAAAATAATCAGTGCTCCAAAGGTATTGGGTTTTTATACACATTATTCAGACTTAATTTATATACAGTCATTGTTATCTATGTTATGTGGCAGACTCAAGAGCCTGCTGTCTTACTTTCAATATTTACCCTGATTTTAAAAAATATATATATTTTTAGTCTCAACTTTGGGAAGAAGGCTTGAAATGAAAAAGAAAAATAGGTACAAATAATAAATAGCTGTCATTAAATAATATATTTCATGACTTTAATGAATTCAAAAATTCTTAAAGTTCATGTTTCTCTCCTTGTTAGTGCTATTAAATGCATATTAGCATGGTCATTTTTGTTTAATGGAAACAAATAACAGTTAATCTTATTGGGAGGTTAAGTGGGTTTACTCTGTAAAGGGCAAATCCCAGATGAATGTTTTCTTTTTTAAAGAATAGCTTTAGTCACTGACAGATGGTCTCTGTCTGAGTCTCCCTGTAGACAGATACAGTTTCTTTTTACACGTTTATGAAAGTTGTAGATACAGATATTCGGTAGTATGCTGTTGTGTAGGACAAAGAGCAAGTCTGGTGGATTGATAGGATTAGATTTCAGAACAGTGACATATGGTTGGTTTACCATAGTGGACAAAATTTGAAAGGAAAAAAAAGTATCTACAATTACAGCTACTCACATAATAGAATTTATATTTCACCAATTGCCTCTTACAAAAGACTGTATGGTAGCTCTTATTTAACTCTGCCTAGAGTTAGGTATGTCATTATTAGGTCCTGATTGTGTGTATTTCTGGCTTTCAGATAACTCTCCAAACAAATTGCCACGTAATTTTAAGTGCAGAAAAGCAGTAATGCCTTAATTCAGAATATTGATAATTTGATCCTTGGCCCTGACCAATCAGGTATCATTATTACATGTCTATTGCAGATTTGTTTCATAAATACAACTAAAAACCTCCATTAGCCTGCATGATAAGCCTGCATTTTGCTTACCCTGTGTGCTACATGTAAAGTTATAACATCATTATAACCTTAATCAAATAACTATACAACATATTTAGTGGTAATTTGTCACAGTAAAATTATTCATAGATGTCTTGAGTAAGTCCAGTTATATTTATGTGTTATGCCATACTGTGTTTTTTGGCAATGGAGTTTGCTAGATTTCATAGATTTACTGTGTCTGCTTTTTTTTATGACTGACATAGCAATAACCAGATTGCAAGGATATTTATGTTGTTTGTGGCTTAGCAAGATAATTAAAGGATATAAATTAATCAAGTGCAATTAATTAGAAACTTTATGTTCACAGCAGTCCTTCTTTGCATGTATAATTTATATGTATTGATTTCCCAGCTTTCATTAGCCTATGAGATAACAGCAAAAATGCATTAGAGAAGAAAATGTACAATTAGCGTGAGAGTGAACCCTGGCATAATTGATAGATCAGCACATGTTTGGGGCAAATATAAAGCTTTGTTAACTGTCATAAGCAGTTAGAATTGATAAGTGGTATTTCACTACATATCTCTCAGCTGATTAATGGTGTTTTTAAAGAGTCCTCTTAATGGGAAGCTGATAGGTTGGTTGAATTTACATTTTAATCAGAGTATTTATGATGGAGGCAGCCATAAGAAATTTATTGGCACAGTGGTAAGGACCTTCCCTGAGGGATTTGGGAAAAGAGAAAGCATTTTAATATGGCTACTCACCTTCCCCTTCTTTGTGTGACCTGGTCAGCCCATAGGAAGGGCAAGCCTTTTTGATATCAGCTAATAACTATTATTAGGGAAAATTTCAGTTTCTACTGTGTTAATTAGTAAGGTAAAACAAGGATGAAAATCTATGGAATACTTGCAAACATACTCGGGAAAGAATAGCTCTGTTATCAACAATAATCTGTAACAACTACTTGTGGATCTTTACTGTGTGAGATGCTGTGTTTTAGTTACAGTTTTGATTGAACAACACATTTCTTTTATACCTGTAGGCCCTTCTACTGTAGGAGAGATCTTGATCCAAACTGGTCTCTGATTATCTGTTGAACAAACATTTAGGGTTGGCAGGTATGTTGGAATAGCCTCAGCCAGTTAACCAGTGGGGTTTGTGATTCATTGTTCAGGTGTCCTTTGTTAGAACACCTGTCTACATGTTGCTTAATAAAACCATATTTGTTACTTGCAGATACTTGCTTTAAAATAGAAGCTTTCATGCAAAAACATTTGTAAGTCAGACTTTCTATTTGAGACTATTTTCGGATTTATATATATACGCACATTCTGCTTTAATAAAAATATCTGGCTAATGCACATATTCTTATATTCCCAAGCTTCTGTCTAGCAAATAAGCAGTTTTTCTTACCTGGCTAAACTAGTTGCTCAAATGGAGGAGAGATAGACTCAAAGTATCTTGCTTTATTGTTTTTATTGACATGTCTCAGAAGTTAATAGCCTCATGCATCACTTTCTGTCTCGATGAATTCTATTTGATTTTCTTTTGTATACCTATTCCACAAAACAAGCAATCACTGGGTTTATTTTGTACATAGTACCTTAAAGTTTTTTAGTTTAGGTATTTCAAGGGGTTTTTATTTTGTTTTACACTGCTAAACTAGAGTAGCTGATCAGTAAAAGTAATTCATAGAATATGAAATATTTGATATAAAAAAGGAAATTACATTTACCTATGAAAAGAAATTAAGGTCTCCATGTTTAAAATTTGTAGGTTATTTGTATGTCATTTTAGCCATATCAGATAAGAATCTTAGGCCATATATAGACACATTAGTTTTATATTATAAATGTCTTAATTATTCAGAGTTCATTAGTTTCCTTTTTTCACAACTCAAAATAAATCAAAGTTGGATGAGTTTTGCTATTCAGTAGCAGCAGCTATGCAGCATCACCAAGTGACAGTTTTATAGACAGCATGGTAATGGCTTATTCCTGTAGAAAGGAGACAAAGTGATTATTGTATCACTTATTATTTTAATGCAGAAATGAGGGTTTCCTACGTTTGTAATTTAGATAGGTTGCCACCTTAATGCAAAATTATCTTCTGTATTGTGTCCTTACTTGCTCAATTTGCATTGTGCCTGTTGCTTTACACAGTGTCTTTGGTAGGATTTGTTGGCAGTTTGAAAGTGAGAACTTTTGTTTCATGGGTTTGGTGGCCCCAGGCAAGAAGAGTATCAAGTACTGTCTGTAATTCCCTTTTTTATTTACAGCTACCAGAAATATAAAGCTGCAAGAAGCATACTGAGATATAATTTGGAATTAACAACATTTCTGAATTAAAGTGACTTGATTGTAATTCTGCAGATTTCTTTGTCCACAGTCAGGAAAATGAATGGTGGAGATCTAAACAATGCTTGTGTGGCCTGTGCTTGGTCTCATTGAACTAGGGGGATTTCTTCTACTGGAACAGACCTCTTGCCCTGACCTCTTGGTCACGATTTCTCTGACACATCCCACGCCTTTGTGCCCTCAGTGACTGGTACCAGTCTGAAATGGCAGGTGTTTGCTCAGATTTTAGTATAAGGCCCTTTATTTTTGCATTCTTACCACTTGTCAGTTGAGAGTCTGGGCAGTTCCCCTGCCTTCCCTTGGCAGATCAACTCTGCTGCAGCCACTCACAGTGGCCCAAGAAAGGCTCTCTCTGGAACACCACGTGCTGGAGACTCCTGTTTCCCTTATTTCCTCTTGTGCATATGGAATTCCTGGACCAGTGACATGCTTCATGTCATCTTGAGAATAAAAATGAAAAGAACATTCTAAGATTTTTGTGCCAAACTGAGATGGCATCTTTTAAAAAGATTTGACTGGATAGTTTTCCACTTAGATATGTATCTGTTTTATCTGAAATGTTAGGTAAACTATGAGTAGGCAACTCCAGATTATCAGTTTACAGATACCATGTTGTTAGTAGATTTAATATGTAAAGATATGGGGATAATAGCTTTATCTGAGCATAATGCAGAAAATATCTATTTGCCCCACTAAGTTTTTGAACATGTACTTTAGCATTTTTTAACTGAAAGATCAGGCACTTTTATTTTATAGTGATTCAGGTTCTCTGTGGTTTAATGCCGAGAACTCTCTGGGAGTGAAATGTGACAGTGTTCCAATAGAAAAGATGAAGTGGCAGTGGCGTGATAAGGATGTTGTATGTAAGATGTTGATGTGAATGTATTAAATTAGTTTATATGCACCAGGAGAAGAGCTACTTGAGCAAGGTTACTGTCTACTAACCACTATAAATTCTCCAGTGAATGGGAGCATGCCCAGGATTTCACGTGTGATTTTTTTGTTGTAGGATCCCATTGCTGGCTGACTTAAATGCAGCTTCATTCAGAGCCTTATACTGTAAAAGCAGTTTGAGGATGCTGCACTAAGCAATTTCTGACATTTCAAACAGTACTTAAAGACAGCTCTATTTGAATGTGATGACCATATTATGGGTGCTGGTTGTTTCCTTTGCACAGATCAAAATTAGCTAAAATCTGTCTCCTATGCAGTAAATGGCCTTTCTGAGAGGCAGGAAATTGTACTGAAAATTCTGTGGGAATTTTAGTGTAGAATATGCTTCTCCTATGCCCTCTGCAAATAAACAGATTTTGTATGGAATTAACAGTGCAGTTTAATAGATTACATAGATGTCAGCTTTCTCAGTTTTTATCTGAAGTCTCCGTACTTTGTTTTAGAAAAATAATGAGAGCATTTTTCTGATCAAGCTGCTTCCTGCAACTTTTATTTTTATATTAGCTGATTTAAATTCACAGGTTAATGGGAGTAATGAGGCTAGAACAACTCAATTTCTCAGGAAAACAGGACGTTTATTCTGAAAGAAAGAGAGATACTCCATTATAAATACCTAATGTTTTTATAATATAGGATGGTGACAAAATCTAATTGGTCTGATTGAGACAAACTTTCTGAGCTTCTGGAAGAGAAAGAGAAACAAAAAACCCCAAACCAAACATACAAAAAATATGTACTTAGGTGTAATGGAAAGGGATATGGAATTTCAGGAAAACAGAAAAATCAGGATGTACACTTGAAAAAAATAAGTCATAATTACAACTAGCTTTTTGGAAACAAACTTCTTCTACTGATGGTTAGTTCTATAGATCTTGGTGAGAGTTCTGGCAAGTGGGCTCATGCTTTTATTTCTTCATACTAAGCCCTCACTTTATTACCACTTGACCATCTTCTCCACACGTGAGACCAATCAAATATTTTGTTTGAAAACCGTAAAACAAAATTTCAAAGCTTTTCTGTTCTTCAGTTTGGATGTGTGGCAATAAAACACCTTGTCATGAGGCAAAAATAACATTTTCCATGTATATATATACCTTAGGTTTTTCTGTTTGTGGTTAGCCTTAGCTCACAATGGAAAGTAAGAAGTGAATAGTACTCATTAAAAATACTTAAGTATGAACTTAATACCATTAGGTTAGTTCTGTAATTCACCAGGTGCCTGTGTGTGCTTCAGTATGTGATTATTACTTGAATGTGTGGGAGAAGATCATGAAACTTTTGGCTTCAGTGGACCTTGCAACATTGGAGTTCGAAGATTGAATGCTTTATATAAAGTAGAGATTTTTTAAAAAGTATTATCAAATATTCTTCAATTTAAGACTGTGTGTTGTAACCTTTAGTTTACACATCATTGACTTTTAATTTTTTATAGACTATGTTGAACATGGCAGCAAGAGAAGAGAATATCAGTATCTGTGCAGATGGTAAACTCATATTTTCAGGAAATGTCTGCAAAATGCTTAGTTAGCCTTATGTGGCAATTACATCTAAATTTCTTTTTTTGCTGTGGTCATTCCTCTTTAATAAGAAGGGAATTTTTATTTAGCAACAGCTTTGTCTGGCTTCCTTTATAATGTTTCCATCTATTTTTGTTCCTGGATTGCACCTGCTCAGTAGTTATCTAATCTTTCTTAGAAGTTTACACTCTCAAGTAAAAGCTTTGAAGTTTACACTGATTAGTGTTTTATGGCACGGGAGATATGTATAGTTCCTTCTTTTTACAGTGTTAAAGCTATTATGCACCTGGTAAAAAGATAGACATTAAAGTGCAGATGACAAACCTTTAAAATATTTAGTAGATTAAAGTACTGAATTACTCCCTACTTCTTGTTCAAGGCCCTTCATTTTATAAAAAAAAATCTGCCAGTTTGGATTTTGAAGACAAGGGCCTTTCATGTGTGGTTGTACACTGGCAGACATGAGACATTTAGCAAAAAGGTAGTAGATAGCTATAGAAATCCACTTTTTAACTAGAACTGTATTGAAATATTGCTGATTCTAGTACTCTACAGCAGTATTGCCTTTTCTTGAATTATATACATGACAGTTATTCACCCAGACACTCAGGGTTTTTTTGTTTTGCAGAAGCACTGTATTTAACAAGCATCCTTGGGAAGTGTATCTTGTATAATTTTTAATATGAGAAGTCTGTGTAAGGGAGATGCTGTTTAAGCAGCTGTTTACATGCCTATGGACTGTGAAAATACAGGTCACCTGAAAAAACCTGATTTTTCCTACTATTTAAAGTCATATATATATATATATTTATATAAACAAGCATCTTACTAGTATAAAACCTGCACATTTTTAAGCCACTGAGTGGTAAAAAATGATATAATAACATTTTTTTCTAAAATATCCTAAAAGGAAAGAGGCTGAGGGAGGTGGTTCTGGTGGTGTGAAATGAAAAACCTTTTCAGGTCATGACAATAAGAGGCTTGCCCTGGCTGTGGGAATATTGAAATGGCCCTGATGCTCTCTTGAGTTTATTGGTGAAAATGCCCTTAAATTCAAATGCAGCTTTGGTGTTCCTTAACAGGGTCTGAACCGAAGGCTGTGAATTTATCTGGCCTTGAAGCCCTTGGTGCTGAGCTCGTGGAGCCCAAGTGCACAGACACCTGTTGTCCCCTGTGTTTTAGTTTTCCCTCTTTTTCACATAGGACTATAAGGAATGTTGCTGGTTTAGAACGCTTTGGGGTGTTCCTATTAAATGTCATTTTGTATCTCAGTTCTGTTTATCCTATCAGTAGTGGAGAGAATGTTTCACTGACTTCAGAGTTTAACTGATGCTGAGAATTAATTCCTCCAGATTCTACAATTTTAGGCAAGATTTTCTAGAAAAAAATCCCATGGGTAAACATTTGTAAGAAATAGGTTTTCTCTTGGGGTAGAATGCCTTTCCCTAACTAGTGACAAATAAGGAGAAAAACATGCTTTGAAAAAGAAAGGACTGGAGAAATTTGGCTTAGAGTTTTGGGGTGGTTATGGTTTTGTTTGGCGTTGCTTTTTTTGTAATATACAACTGGTAGTGTTGACTGGAATCTGCAGTGGGTTCACTCGGTGTGCTCAGAAAGACTGCAATTTGATCTAATCAGGGCTTGGCCTAAGAACGTAATAAATTGTCAAAGCAGGACTTTTGCATTCATTTACACTAATACAGAGTGTCTCATTTCTGAGAAGTAAATCACAGTGGCTTTAGTACTTTATTTTCCATCTTGTGTGTAAGTAAACTGCAGGATCAACTGGGAGGTGGAATCAATCTGCTATTTATTACCTCGAAATGTGACACCCTATTTTAAGTGCCTTATTCCCTTATGATTTAGACAGAGCAGTGCATTACGTTTAAATGTAAGTATAGGAACCAGCTTTACTCTTAGTGGATTTTTCACTTCAGATGTGATGGATTTACATTTGTAAAAAAACTTCCAGTGCATCATGATGTTGTTACATAAAATAGGATTTCAAACAAACTGAAATTGAGAGAACAAGGGAAATAATTCCAGTTTTTCCTATCATCTAATAAGCATTAATAGTTCTGTAGGGATTTTTCCTAGCGTTATATTCAAATATTCAAATAATATGTTATTTATCAGCTGTTTAATTTCTTCTTTTGTGGTTTTTTTTT